>JAGKQL010000028.1:3645260-3792316 GCA_018398635.1 Cyprinodon brontotheroides
GATGTCCTCAGCCTGCAGTGTCCTGAACTGGTTGACTGCTTTGATAAGATCTTACGAAAACTTTGCATAAAGTCAAATGATGTCACACTCTCAGCTTTCCATTTTCCAAACCCATGTGTACTGTTGTCTGGTCCTCGTTTTCGGGTTCAGGAGACCAAGCAAGCTCTGTTCAGCATGACATTTGACACATTAGTCCTGGATGGTCCTGGAGCTCTGCGATACTTCCAAGGCGAAGGGAAAGAAAGCAAGGAGCTGGTCGAAAGTTCATGTCAGGTGATTATTTGCGAACAAGGAGATAGCTCACCAGTTGTGCAAGCCATACAGCAAAGCCTCAGCAGCATCAGCAGTATCACACAAAGACCCAGGAGTCGCACCAACACTGTGGAACTGAATGCGTACAGTAATATCAATCTAGAAATCAAGATATGCAGTTTAGAAGATGAGCGGGTTTGTTCTTTTTCTGTTCTTTCTCATATTTTTCAGCAAGGCTATTGTCATTTTTCTATTGACTATCTTTAAATGTTTCCACAGGTGGATGTTTTGGTTGTCCCCACACATGATAGCAACCTGTCTTCAACAAATATTGGGAAATGTTTGCTAAAAAAAAGTGGAGACACATTTCAATTAATGTTTGACACATTGGTGCCATTATCTGGCCTTGCCCCTGGCGATGTTCTTCAGGTTGGTGCCAGCGCATCTTTGGGGTGCTCCAAAATATTCTGCATTGAGTGCCTATCTTGGGACAGATCTGGAGGAATGAGTGAGAAGGTAAAATGATAAGTCAAGAACAAGAGACAAACACGCTCTCACCCTTTTCCAAACCTTAAATACCAAATCCTGTACTGTGTTTTGGCAACACTTGGATTGTATTAGGAACCGGGGAATAAACACAGGCTACAAACAGCACCAACGTAGTTCCTCCCCTTACCTTTAGTTCTGAAAGGAGGAAAAATTGACTAAGACATTGCATATTGTCTCTCACAGATTGTTTATTGGGAATGTTACATCCATTCTAGGCAACTGACAAAGATGTATTTTAAATTGTCTTACTTAATGCTCCTTTAAGTTTAAAGACTGCAACGTTCATTAGAAGGGCTAAAGCATATATAAATCAAGATTACTGCTCACATTTTTTATTATTTGCAGACAGTTTGTGGGCATGCATTACAATAATAATATCAATATCAAGTATATAAACACTAAATTCACCTTCCATAATTTGGAAAACCTATGGACTTCCCCCTCTAGGCTAGAAGACTTTGATTATCTCTATGTCTTATTCATGTGTGATGGTTACATAAAGAAGGAGAAGGACGGACTTGTTGGGGCCTAGAAGAACACATGAACCTGGGTACAAGCAGACAAAATTAGCTTTTCATTCTGTCCTCAAGCCTCCTCATTAAAGACAGGATGATATTTACCAGGTGTTTGCTTGGACTATAATCACTAATTTTCCATTCTTTAAGAAATTAAACTGGTTTAGGCATCTAATCACGATCCTTCCCATGCCCCTTTTTTTAAATTTGAAAATTGAAATTAGAGGAAAGATCCAAGGGTAATGATATATCAGATGATATATCAGATGGATGAAATTCTTTGAACATGAAGGGAAATGCTTTTGTCTTGCAGCTTCTTGCAAAGGGGTTAAAAAGATGCTTGGAGCTCTGTGCAGAAAAGGGCTTCAGTTCAGTAGCCATACCGGTTATCGGACCAGGTTTACTTCTAAAATACCCCTTGAGTGAAGCAGTTCAAGTTCTGACGGAAAGCATTGGGCAATTTGCATCGTCTGGACGTTGCAAAAATGTCAACAGCATCCACATTGTTATTAAACCTGGTTATCGTGACTCAGAGAAGGTACGTCTTAAAGGAAAGCTATGGAGTTCAAACCCATGTTGCTCAGTACTGATTGTTGATTATTTTTCTTTACAGAACTACCATGAAGTTTGCAAACATCTCAACTTAATTATGAACCAGGGAGGCCGAGGTAAACCAAACTTTATTGACATCTCATATACTTTTTGGTCAGTCTTCCAACTGCATGTGATGGCTTCCTTCTTTTAGCACTCTTCAGGTCCCTCACCAGTGACCTTGATGATATCAACATTATTTTAAAAGGCGGAACAAAACTTCAGTTAGTGTTTGGCGATATCACAAATGAGACAACTGATGCTGTAGTGAACACCACCAACTTCAATGATTTTCTCAATGGTAGGTGACAACTGCAGAGATTTAGCCTGTGAAGCAGAGATGGGGGATCTGGAGTCAAAAGTTACTCTCTATGTCATATATTTGTTCTGCCCAGCCACTGAGCCAGGTGAATCCAACTGGCAAAGGTTAAACCAAAATGGACTCACCTGGTTAGCTGGCTGGGCAGAACAAACATATGACATAGAGAGGACTTTTTGACCCCAGAACCCCCATCTCTGCTTGTGAAGGTCAAAGTCCTAGTAAAGAAGTACACTGCAATTATAAAATTGTTTATTGTCATTCATAAACACAGATTACATATCAAAACTTCAGATGAAAAAAAAGATCCATGCACACACAAAGTCATAGCAGCAACAATGGTTTCAAAAGAACAACACAAAATACAGTATAGGCTTCCTGGATTTTTATTAGTTTTAAGGAGGCATAGCTTTTGGTTGGTGTCAGTAAAAGTGTGTCAAACTGTGTTCTATACCAATAATAAATTAAATAAACCATATTTTATCTGCTTTAATTGGCTTTACTTTTTGCCAAACACTAGAATGCTAAAACACGGCGGATAATGAATAATATCAATTTAAGTTCTGTAAGCTGTTTGTTAAAAATGGCTTAATTTTCACCCTTTTCTGAACATTAGCTAAATGTTTATGTGATTAGAAGTCTGCAGAGACAAAATGTTGCATAGTGTTATTTTTTTTACAGAGGGTGTTTGCAAAGATATTCTAACAGTAGCTGGAGCAGATGTGGAAGCTAAGCTAAAAAGAGGTGAGAGAGAAGAATCGCTCATGTATGAAAGTAAAAAGTACAGAGCTATTTTAAATAACAATAATTTCCTGTCCTTAATCTGTACAGCAACATTGAACCGAGGAGAGATTTTTGTGACACAGCCTGGGAAGTTCCCCTGTAAAAAACTTTTACATGTATGTGGAGAGAAAGATGCAAGTCTGGTTGAAGAACTTGCATGTAGCATTATTGAGTACTGTGAAAAACTTGGGTTTGCATCTGTAGCAATTCCTGCTATCTGTGCCGGTAAGTATGTTTTTGTTTCCAAAGTGGTCATTAGAAAAAAACCATAATAAATACTGCAATGTTTGGTTAAATTTTTATAAAACTGTTCTGCAGGAGCGGGTGGGCTGGACCCTGCTGTCGTTGCTGGTGCAATCCTACGAGGAATTAACACTGCCACATCCTCTGGTCCTGGCTGCACCCTCACCACCATTCGTCTTGTCCTTATTAAGATCAATGTCTTCTTGGCTTTTAAAGAAGAAGCAACACAAATGTTCTCCACTTTCCGAAGAAGAGGTGACAGAATTTTGTTACAAGTATCTTTGTTTTACAGTGCTTTTTAAGAATTTCTTATGGCGTCGTAGAGATTTTAGTTGAGACAAATACTGTATCACAATATTCACAAATATCTTTCACTTATTTTCCAGAATCACAAGTACAGTTGCCTCAGGTGCAACCATGGGCACCTTCACCTCTGAGAGCAGACCAAAGCATTCTTGATATCAGTACTGCGAGCCAGCAGTCTGTCTTCATGTTCCTTGGTCATAGCAGAAAGGATGTTGATGATGCTATGAAAAAATTGAAAAATCAGTATAAGCTTCAATGTTCGAATCATATCTTTGCAAAAGAGCAGCTTCAGAGTCTCACAGAAGATGACATTGTAGATGTACAACAACTGGTGGAGTCAGAGGGTCTGTACATGACCAAGGACCCATCCGGAAACCTGATAATGAATGGTATGAAAGATGGAGTCAACAAAGCAATCGTATTGTTTAATTCATTACTGCATGAAAACCTCAGGAGAGAGGTGAGGGAGAAAGATGAGGACGACTTGCATATTCGTGTGATGTGGTGCATCCTGGGACAAAATGGAAACTGGGAGAGACTCCCTAAGCCAGCCAATTACAAACTGGAAAAGAAGGATGTTGCTGAAGGAATTGTTGATGCACATGGAGTCACATGGCAGGTGATTCTGTCTAAATTAGAAGCCAAAACTTCAAGACAAACAACTTCTCTCAAACGTCTTGAGAATCTGGAAGGTGAGGAAGGCAGATTTTTAAAGCTTTTTTAATGTATATCATAGGCTTCAACTCAATCAATTGAATAAAATGTTTTAGCTGTCTGAATTCAAAGGCTGCACACTTTAAGTTTGGATAGGGAATTGTCTGAAATTAGACACTGTGAAACTGGACAGCATTCACCAGTGGTTTCCGCCCTTACCTCAGTATACAAATCTTTCTCAAAATATTAGCATATTGTGATAAAGTTCATTATTTTCCATAATGTAATGATAAAACTTGAACATTCATATATTTTAGATTCATTGCACACAAACTGAAATATTTCAGGTCTTTTATTGTCTTAATACAGAATATTTTGGCATACAGCTCATTAAAACCCAAAGTTCCTATCTCACAGAATTAGCATATTTAATCCGACCAAAAAAAAAGAAAAGTGTTCTTAATACAAAAAAAGTCGACCTTCAAATAATTATGCACAGTTATGCGATCAATACTTTGTGGGGAATCCTTTTGCAGAAATAACTGCTTCAATGCGATTGTGGCATGGAGGCAATCAGCCTGTGGCTCTGCTGAGGTGTTATGGAGGCCCAGGATGCTTCCATAGCGGCCTTTAGCTCATCCACAGTGTTGGGTCTTGCGTCTCTCAACTTTCTCTTCACAATATCCCACAGATTCTCTATTGGGTTCAGGTCAGGAGAGTTGGCAGGCCAATTGAGCACAGTGATGCCATGGTCAGTAAACCATTTACCAGTGATTTTGGCACTGTGAGCAGGTGCCAGGTCGTGCTGAAAAATAAAAATCCATAAAGCTTTTCAGCAGATGGAAGCATGAAGTGCTCCAAAATCTCCTGATAGCTGCATTGACCCTGCCCTTGATAAAACACAGTGGACCAACACCAGCAGCTGACATGGCACCTCAGATCATAACTGACTCTGGGTTCTTGACACTGGACTTCTGGCATTTTGGCATTTCCTTCTCCCCAGTCTTCCTCCAGACTCTGGCACCTTGATTTACAAATGACGTGCAAAACTGAGCAATCCGTCCAGTGCTGCTTCTCTGTAGCTCAGGTCAGGCGCGCCTCTGCGGCTGTTTCTGGTTCAAAAGCTGCTTGACCTGGGGAATGCGGCACCTGTAGCCCATTTCCTGTACACGCCTGTGCAAGGTGGCTCTGGATGTTTCTACTCCAGACTCAGTCCACTGCTTCCGCAGAGTCCCCCAAGGTCTGGAATCGGCCCTTCTCCACAATCTTCCTCAGGGTCCGGTCACCTCTTCTCGGTAGTCCAGCGTTTTTCTGCCACACTTTTCCTTTCCAAAGACTTCCCACTGAGGTGCCCTTGATACAACACTCTAGGAACAGATTATTCATTTAGAAATATCTTTCTGTGTCAATGTGCCACTCTTGCTTGAGGGTGTCAATGATGGCCTTCTGGACAGCAGTCCGGGGTCGGCAGTCTTCCCCATGATTGGAGTTTATAGTAATGAACCAGGCTGGGAGTTTTAGAAGCTTAATTTTTTAATCTTAGCCAGATAAATAGGCCAAAAAACATAGAATGTATCCAAACTTGACCCTATACAGATGTAGACTGACTGAATTATATCATGTTTTACTTCTACTCATTACTGAAAATCAAAGTCAGGCATTCTCTTCAGGTACTGTATACCATTCCTGATGAAGCCCCTCAATTTAGATAGAGCCATTGTGTGCCCAACTGTCTAATTTGCTTTATACAGTGGCAAAGGTACAAACACTCTGCAAATATATAAAGTAATGCAAACACAAAAATGTATTTCCATTTGTGCCAAAAATATATTCCTTAAGACTGATAGCTATCTGAATTCAGCACAGCAATCCTGGGCTCCTTTCCTACCTTCAATAGAATTCCTTTAACCACTACCCTCATGGTGGTATCAATCCTCTGAAAAAAATGTTATGATACCCGAAGTCGTCCTCAAGATGAGATAAACTTTGAGACTTTCATCCATGGTGAAGAGCAGTGAAACGATTCTGTATGATGAACACTGCATTGTTAAATGTCCTCTCTCATTTGTAGTTTAAGCCAGGCCTACACAAATCATGTAATTTGTTTTGCACCGACAGCCATCTAAGATTTAGATCTACCGTCCTTCAGGATGTAAAAACTATTAGTCTTGGTCACATTTTAAGCCATTCATGATAGGTGATAAGTTTTAGTCAGTTTTAGTCGAATAAAACTTAAAAAGGTCAGTTTTAAGTTTAAAAAAAAGAGAACCAAGCCTCTTCCTCCACTGAGTCCAGAGTGCAGCCAAGGACAGAAACGGACTTTGTCACTAGTTTACGTTCAGTCTCTTCCTGTTCTCTCTGCGCTGCCAGAGAGCCTAGCAGACAACAGCATAGAGGAGGGCTGATCCCACCACAGACTCTTACTAGGGTTTTAAGCATGGGGCTGCTCACTCCAAAGGTCCTTTGGTGGTGAGGGCGGCTCTGGGCCTTCTTATACAAGGCGTAGATGTTAGGAGTCCAGTTTATTATTGACATGAACACCTCGGAATTTAAAACTCTCATCACTTTCTATATCCTGACCCTGGATGTTCACGGGGGAGAGAGTTTGGGGTCTTCTCCTGAAGTCACCATCTCTTTGGTCTCACTTATCAGTTAAGAGACAGATGGGTTCTTCTCACACCAGCCAACAAAGTTCATGATAACCGATCGATACTACTCAGCTAGTTTCGCTCAGAAACACAGCTTCTACAATGGCCAAGTCATAGGAAAACTTCTGGCAGCTCTCTGTGTTGTAGGTGAAGTCTGAATTAAATATCGGACAATGTAATTTAATAATGGCAGACTCTTCTCAGGTGGTTAAAAAAAAGTTGGTGTGGGAGCTAGGTCTATACTAAGTAAACTCATGATGACTTTTAAGTCCACTTGAATACCAAGATTACTTTATGCTGGTATTGTGTTTTTAGTATATTCTTCATCACTTATCAACGCTCACTGGATAAAACTTAATCGTTGCAACATGATATAAAACTATGACAAACTATCAAATTGGATTATTTTCAGCTATGAGACAAGTTCATTCAAATAAAAATAAAAAATTCTATTCTAAGTTCCTCATTCTAATAATGCTTTTAGACTATTACTTTTCCTTTGTACTCAGGAGAGCATGGATAGCGATGAAGACATGAAGGTGGTACCTCTGCAGCCTAATTCGGAAGAATACAAAAGAGTGAAGGAAGGGATTCAAAAGGACTGCTGGCAACCACTGTTCATGAAGGTTGGGGTGGTTTCCATTAAGAACTAATATATATTAATAAAATCTCTGATTCTGTCTGCTGCTTACCTCAAAAGCTATTAAAATAAAAAAAGTTTTATAATTGTCGTTTTTTTAGTTTTCCTTCTGGTTTTCCTATCAATATTGACTACATTCTATTTAAGTACCAGAAATGTGTCACTTCCTCATTTATGTTTTACACCTGTAATCATGTTCTGGCCCATTGTTGAAACACTGGTAACACACCAGACATGATTTATAACACATTTGCTTAAAAATACTCTTTACTGTTCAAAGGTGTAAAGTTTAACATATTAGAAAATCAGTGTTCCCCTTTGAATTCTAAACGTTTAATGTTGAAATAATTTTTTTTATATATATATATTTTGTACATGTACTTAAAATTAAAGGCACACTATGCAACATTTTTCAGTTAATTAATGTGAACATAACGTTATGGATGATTAAATGAGTCATTTCAGGTTGAACAAAGGTATTCTGAGATAAGCCCTGGTGGTCTGTGGGGGAAATACTGCGCTTGCGGCTGCGGGGCACCGACCAGCCACGCACCCACAGGCTCAGAAGTCTGCGTGAGAGTCAGTCTTGCTTTTCTGGCGAGAACTGCTACACCTCCCAGTTAAAAGCATTCTCGTTGCTTGCTAGCACAGTGGCGTCTTTATTTTTAGGTTATGCTACGTTCCGCGCCAGCAAAAGCAGCAAGAGTGCGTCTGCTCAGCTTCATTTTTGCTGCTTGTACCAGTTAGTTCTGGCCAGCTGTTTTGGAAACAGCTTTGCTATAAAGAGGTATGTGATACTGGCCGTAGCGTTGAAATTGACTTCACTATCGCTTTCTCTGCCTTGCAGCTATATTTGCTGTGATCCAGTGGGAATAAAGTAGTTTTAATATGTGTTTTAAGTGAGAAAATACACCTGAAAACGTAATCCGTGCAGTTCAGTTCATTCCAGATTATTATCCTGCCTTCAATATTTTTTCTGTCGGGAGGCTCAGAAAAAAAGCCCATACCATGGATGCGCCCGAAAGTAGGGATCCCTTCATCAGCAGCTCTCTGGGTCGGTAAGCCTCAGCATGAGTTACCGCGGCAGCAGTGGTAGGTGTTTTTTCATCTAAATAATCCAAACTGCATATTCTGCCGGCAGATTTCTGCATTTTAAGTTAATTTAGAAGCGTCAGTTTAAGAGGATTGATCATCAGCGCTGTGTCTCTCTCCCTGCATCAGATGCTTAGCTCGACGCCTCCGCTGCGCTAAGCTTCAGCTGCTCAGACGCCATGCGCGCTGCTGCTCAAAACGCGCCCAATGGACCCCTTTTGCTGCGCCTCTTTGACGCCAGCGTCAACCATTGACTTTGCATGAGTAACTTCGCTGCTTCTGTCGGCGCCAGCTACGCCCAGTGTGAACGCGCAGCATTAGTCATTCGCTGCTAAGCTCAAAACAACCGCCGCTTTGGCTTGACGGAGAAACCAGGAGAACAGCTGAGCATATTTACGACAGTGTACACTTTTACTTTCGCCCTCTGGGAGCCTCGCTGGAAAAATCAACACCGGTTGCATAAGTGTACCTTTAAATGTTTTTGATGAGCCTAAAGAATGTTATGTTATGACCATTTTAAGCAGTTTCTATCCGTTTCTCTTTTAAGATTCAGTTATATGTATAATAAAATTTTAGGATTCATCTCATATTGACATTTAAAATATTTTATATTGAACCACCTTTGCTCTAAATTTGATTGAAGTTCAAATTTCCCTTGGAAGAGTGTGGCTTATATAAATAGGGCTGTGTGGCAGGCCGTATTTATAGCTCAGATAATCAGGAAGTCATAGATTGTGTAATAAAGGTTCCAGAAAGCATGGTAATAAAAAAGGAAAGCAAGACCGTGCAAGACACTGCCTGTGTTCACCAGGCGGTGAACACAGGCCAGCTGGGTTCATGGGATCAGGATCAGCTTGCAGCTGGTTTTCAGCTCAAAGCTTCTTTTTTGAAGAAGGATATAGTTTTTGTTGGCAGGAAAAATAGACCATGGTTCCTGGGATTGCACCACAGGTAATATGATGTCCAGCTGGAGTGTTAGGCCTCTCCTTGCATCAAACCAATGTCAAGTACAGGGGGAAGACATATTTGTGTGAACTGCTTATATACACTGTGTCCTAGTGGTGTGACATCAGCGGTATGGGCTTCGTGAAAGCACAGCCATATTCTAATGCCTAACATGAAAGTTGTATTTCTGAAACCGTAACAGCATCTTCAATAGAGGTTCAAGTTATTCTGAAGGGTGATTTAACAGCTTTTCTCTGTTTATTCTGGTAGATTGATCGTTTGCAGAACATTCATCTACGCCGTGCTTACGAGGTACAAAAGAAACAAATATCGCAGAAGAACAAACATGAGGGGGGTGCAAATGAGAAGTTTCTGTATCATGGGACGATGCAGGACAACTGTAACTCTATCATGACAACTGGCTTCAACAGGCGCTTCTCTGGGCAAAATGGTAAAAAACCTTTTTATATGAAAGACTAAGAATTAAGTCCCAGATATTGACACTGAAAGCAAAATAAAAGAAACTCAGACAAAAGAGAAAATATATTCAGCCATAAAGTTAGATATACTGCTTTTTGATATTTATTTTCTTATAACTTACAGCAACAGCATATGGAGAGGGTACCTACTTTGCTGTAGATGCCAGCTACTCCAGCCACCCCACCTACTCCAAGCCAGCTGCTGATGGTTCTCAGCTAATGTTTGTGGTCAGAGTCCTGGCAGGGGTCTACACTCTGGGCCAAAGCGGTATGAGGGTGCCTCCAGCTCGTGACGAACAGCACCCCCACTTACGTTATGATAGTGTGGTGGACAGAATGGACAGACCCAACATGTTTGTTGTGTTCCACGATAACCAGGCTTACCCAGACTACCTCATCACCTTCAAGTGATGGCTCTGAATAGTTTTGATGCACGAGAGAAAACAAGAGCAAAAGCAGTGCATGTCAAAAGAAGCTTTTTAGAATTGAAGAAATATCCAAAATAAACAGCTCATACTTAACAGAATCAATGATAAAGAAATATGGAGTTGGGTAAATATTTTAGTGTTGTAAATATAGAGTAAAAACAAGTAAATTCATAAATATAAACATATAATTGTTGCAAAGGGTTAAAAAATAACTCTCTATGGACAGGTAATTCTTAATCGGATGAAGGTGAAAAGTACCAGTTTGATTTTTAACTTCATAGTTTACTTTTACATAAGCATGATCCATCAAGCAAACCAGAGAATCTTCTCAAAATGTTTATATTTTCGGCACTTTAAGGGTTATATGGTAAGATCTTATATTTAGCTGTTTATTCCCTGACATCTAACATTGCCTGTTATATTTGAAGGGTGTTATGGTTTGAAATAATCTTAGAATTTTGATCTTTCAGCTAAAGAGATGTTTTTATGTTGAACTCCTGGAATTTCTGATCTCACTAAAAGTATTTTCGCAGAAATAAAACCATATTTCTCTCAACAGAACGAGTTGGTTATTTTTGAATTAATTTGTTACTACAAAGTCCTCTGCAACTTCACCTAACAGAATAAAATAATCGTTGGGTAAAACAACAAAACATAATAGCTTTACATCTAATTTCAGTAATCACCATAGGACTAATAATGAATTTTCTTTCTAATTCTGAATGTGAAACTGCTTTAGTGAAGTGGAGTAGTACGTTATACGATTGCCTCTCTAAAGATTTCAATATTGTAATGTTTGTTGTTTGTTTCTTTTACTAAAGGAAATTTATATAGATCCATTAAGACTTACACAATGAACTTTTTAAGCCTTTATGCATTGTGTGAGTATTATTTCATATGGATAAGAAAACACTAAATTAATGTCTCAGAAAATTCAAAAGTAACTGATTTAAAAAAAAGGAATTTCTATATAGAAATGCCAGGCATCTGAAGTATATGGGCCTCTTTTACATAAATTATGGCATGGCTGTGGCATTGCATGGAGGCGATCAGCCTGTGATCATGCTGAGGTGTAATGGAAGCCTAGGTTGTTAGAAATGACAGTAATTTCTTGGATTATCTACATTGTAGGGTTTAGTGTCTCACATTTCTATTATCAATACTCCACAGCTTCTCTATGGGATTCAGGTAGGTCCAGTTTGCTTGTCAGTCAAGCACACTAAACCATGGTCATTAAACCAGCTTTTGTTACCGCAGTGTTGACTGGCACTGAAATGAAATGAAATTAACATTGCAGTGATTAGTGATAGAGGGAAGCACCAAGTGCTCTGAAAATGTCCTGGTAGATAGCTACACTATCAACACAGTGAACCTACATAAGCAGCCAGAGGTGGGTGATGTGGAACTATCAAATCATCTCAATGTATTATTATATATGTATTATGTCTGCCCAGACATTGAACCAGGTGAATCCAGTCTGCACAGTGAATTCAACTGTGTAGATGAGACTCACCCTCACCTCACCCTTAATATACAAATGAAATGGAAATTGTGTTAATTACTTTCATAAAAAAAAAAAACATTTTAGGTTGATGATGCATTAAATAGATTTAGACTCAAAAGTGCGGGCTTTTGGCTCTATGTTCAATATAATGAAATTATGTTTTGACCTTCATTTTATAACCTTTTCCACCTTGACTCTATGGTATGTCCAGTTTAATTTTTTGCTGCAGCAGCATGGGGGTTTGAGGCCATACCCAGAAATCCTGCCAATCTCCTTAGATCTATTATGTAGCTGTAATCAGTCTTGCTGTAGAAGTTTATATCAGTTGGGTGCCATTTGACATAAAATAAAGCTGTAAAACGGTAAGGTTATGAAATTAAGTTGCTCAGTCTAATGCCAGATGAAAGGCTTACAAGGAAGATTTCTTTAAGATCGAGCTGACAGGTTCTCCTGGTCTAAAGACATTGTATTTTCTCTTTGTGATTTAAGTTTAATTTACAGCCATCTATATGTTATTTGTTAATAGTTAAAGTAAGGATGTTTAAAAGGTATAAAGATCATTGGGTGCAGAGAATTTATAACTAACAAAACTTAAAACAAATATATAAATAGAGGATGTGTTTCAAACTGATTTGTTTATAAATTTATGTATGAAATAAACAAGGCAGTTACTGGTAACTGGTACCCTACCCTCTGGTAGGTAAAGTGGGTATATTCAAATTATTCCTGAAGACTAACATTTGTCTTTTCTGTGATGTTTTGAAAAATATTTTGCTAAAGGTGAATAAGGTAAAATAAAACACATGAAATATCGCTGTTAATATTTTATTGTTTTGAATTGTTTAATTCCCAGGCAAAGAAAGGATGATGATGAATATGATGATTGATATAAATATATCTTTTTCAGTACAGAGTTATATAACGTATGGAAATTATTTGATGTAGGTTTTACAGAAAATAAAAAAAGCGAAATGCAAAAACCAAATAAAGGTACAGAAAAGCCTTCGGTATACTTTTTTTGTGTGTGCATATTTTTAAGGCAACCGCTTTTATACCTCCTGTCTTTCCCACAGCAAGCACATAGATATAAACTGGGTGCTGTTACATTGCATAGAGACTATATGTCTGCCTAAATATATCTGAATATGCATGTATATAGCAGTATACTGGACTTGCTGCATATTTAAAGAGAATTGTGCCTGAAATAAATTTTCTGTTACCGATAACTTGTCTAATAAGAAAGTGTTCAAAATTTGCACAATTCCCTTTTTATTTTTAAAGTCACTCTGCCCCCTAGTGGTCAAATAAAAAGAACACAAAACAGGGACCTGAAGTCAATATCTATACTGCCTAAAAACATAAAATGTATTTGTGAAATTATGTGAATGTTAAAGGTAAAAATCAAATTTATTGTCAATTCTTATGAATGTAAATTCCTCTAATTAGGCTGAAGCACTTTACCGTACAAAGGCTTTCAGTCATCACTAATTTCTTCATCTTGAGATTGTAATCCTGCAATTGTTAATATATCAACAGTTATCTATACTTTCTGAAGTTTTAATTAAGGCCTCGGTTTCTTTTTTCACTTACTTAGCTAAGAATAAAGGAAATAAAGGTTGCTTTAAAGCTTCTGCACAGCACTGTATGCTTTAACAGAGTATCAGTAATGGCTTGGTTATCTTTATGGATTGATGGTGATGGACGCCTGACCAGACACCTGTCTAAGAGCAGAACAGTCCAGAGTAGCGATCACTCTAGTTTTCCCAGTCCTCTGTGGAGAAAACATCTCAGTCCAGGTCAGAGAGGAGCCTCCGGGGATCAGACTGTGAACGGCAAGGTTTTTCATTACAAACCAGACATACCAGACTCCTGACAGAAGATGTACATTTTGGAAATATTGAATAAAACTCAGAAGCATAAATCAGAAGCTCATTACAGTATTTAATTTTAGTGTGTTAGCTCAAAAGTTTTTTATTAGAAATATAAAAATAATACAAATTTAACAATGTATACATTTACTATGTATAAATTTAAATTTAATGTCATCTATTTTGATTGAGGATTTGTCTAAACTTTAAAGTCCAGCTTTCTTCATTCTTGCACAGCCTATAGGGTAATGTAAACGAATTATGATTCTGAGGTAAACTCAAGGGAATGTTGGGTAAAATGTTATCATATGTTTTGATATAGATAAAATGCAAGGCTGTAGTTGCAGATTACAATAAAAACATTTTATTTAAAGGAAAATTCCTATGTATTTTCTGCCTGCTATGCTCACCTGTAATATCTGGATTTGGGCTCCATGACCCCAGCTCCTTCCATGCGCAGGTACACTTCCTCCAGATTGAATGAGAAGGGGTTGGTAAACTGCACAGTAGCCATCATCTCTTCATTCACTTTGGCACTGCCGGTCAGCTGCAGTTTATACAAGATACAGAAGGATCACAGACTCCAAAGATGTCCTCATAGTTTCAGACTTCAAACAGATTTAAATTGTACCAATTATCTTACCTCAACAGTGAGTTTGGGGTTGTGCAGAGCGATGATTTTCATGGCAGTCACGATACGGCCAGTTTCTTTGATTTTCCCAGTGACAATGAAGTGGAGGTTGGCTTGTTCCACCAAATGATCCATGTAGTCCTTCGACTGAACCGTAATTAGCTCCCTCACACCTGCAACAGTTACACTTTGATTAAGAAGTCCTTATACACCTGTAATCAGTGATGTAGACACACAGCATGGTGCTGCCATTACCCTGCATCGCAGTTGGTAGAGTTACATTATTTTTCTCTCACCCTGAGTCCCTAAATCTCTTTATAGCCATTGTTTACACACAGTTAAACATTTGTCTGTTCTTACTGTAAAAACTTTTTTTGACCATGTGAAAACTTTCTCGGTCATCACCCTCTCAGTCCACATTGATCCAATAGTTCTTTCTATGTGGAATAAAAAAAACATATTTCAACATATGGGAGACATGAGTATCAGCAGATCAGATGTTGTTTGAGTGTTTTAGTGCCTAATCATTTTACGATTATATAAGAATAAATGGTAAACCCTTCTGAAAATTCTAAGACTGCTCTTAAGAACCATGGCCATTCAAAAATTTTATTTCTGCGATGATTGAATATATGTATATAATATATTTATTTATATTTTTCCTCCCTTATCCAACATTTTGTCTTATATTTCAGCTGCTCCATAGTTTCTCCAAGTTTCACTTGCATTCAGTGTTATTCTCCATGCATCCCTCAGTATAACATAAATTACTGTCATTGTTCAATACTTAATTCTCTTAACCTGTCCAGACTGTATATCCTGTTTCTCTGTGTGCAACATGTGTAATTTTTTCTATGTTATCATTAAACTGCCATAATGCTCATCCCCAGGATTTGGTCTGCAGGTTTTTGTGCAAATTAGAAGTTGCAATTATGTGATATGTCTTTGTCTCTTTTCTTACTTATCCCCCTCCCCACTTAAAATATTCTTAAAAACCATGGCCTTTCAAAAATTTAACTTCTGTGATTTAAAAGAAATACATATATTTATTCTTCCCATATCCTCCTCTTTGTCTTATGTTTCAGCTGCTCCACAGTTTCTCCAAATTTCACTTGCATTCAGTGTTATTCTCCATGTATCCCTTAGTATAAGATTAATTGCTGTCATTGTTCAATGCAATTCTCTTAATCTGTCCATACTGTATAACCTGTTTCTCCTTGTGCAACATATGGATTTTTTTCTGTGTTATTATCATTAAAGTGCAATGATGATCATCCCCATGTGCTCATATGTTTTTATGCAAATTAGAAGTTGTAATTATGTGATATGTGTTTGTCTCTTTCCTTACTCTTGAGCCCGCTCCCCTCTCCTCTCATGTCAGCCTCTACTCACTCTTTTTGGCCTGAATGGTCACAGTGGGGGTCTTGAACAAGAACTCGTTGCTGGAGACTCCGGTGTAATAAACCACATTCCCACTGACGTAGGCTTCCACCGTGCGCTTCTGGTCACTGCAGTTTGAAAACTCCACACTGAGCTCCAGATCATCCCCAACACTGATCTCCAGGTTAGGCAGGACCACTTCCACATCAGCCTCTGGGGGGCTGGATTTCTCCCGCCTACAGCCAAACTCCTCTGCTTTTGCCAGGACAGTCCGCTCCTCTGGGCTCCCTATATTAGATTGAAGTGTTTAACACAGGTATAATCTTTAATAAAGTGAAGGGATTCATTTATATTATATGTGAAAAGGCTTTGGAAAAGGTAGTTGTGGATAAAAATGGTCCAAATTATCTTTTCGAAATGATGTCAGAATTATTTTTATATACCAAATATTACAATGAGTCCAACAGATGACATGCAGTATTTATATAAAAACTGCACAAATGGTCAATTCCAGCCAATTTTATTGATTTTATGCACTACCTTAATGTTTTAGAAAAAATATTCTGACTTCATACTTGCACTCTTGCATTTTACCTACAATAATTTGTTAATTTAATCTTCTCTTTGTGTTGCCTTGTGTGAGGTTTGTTTTGTTTGTCAGCAGCAGAAAACAGGTTTCTGCTGCTGCTCCAATTAACACTGGCACCTGAGTTCGATGTGATCACTGACCTTCAGGAAACTTGTATTGATCAATGAGGTCTCTGCAACCCTCGCTTCCCGCAGCTTTGGTTAAAATCATGCGACCCACGTGAGTTTGGTTCAGTTTAACTGGCTCCATGGTGCCGTCATTCTTCCGTGCATAAAACACAACGTCGCTGTTGACCTGCATGGAAGAAAGACAGGAAAAAAAATAATGCCTAAATTTATGACTGTTGGTCACAAAACATAATATGGATGTTGAATATATTTACTTTTATAGTAATTTTCCAGAAAGTTCAAAGGCTTCTTAAAGGCTCTAGAGGTGAATAAACTAACCTCAGCGAACACAAAGGGTGCATCAAATGGAAAGCAAATTTGTCCATGTTTGATGGCCAGGACTGATGCAGGTCCACATCGGTACATCCCTTCACAAATAAAGCAAGCAAGGAAAACAAGATTCAGTACATTTGCATTCATATACATTCAAGGTCCAAACATACTTTGTTAATTTGCAAAGTTCTGTGTCTTCATTGCCTATTGGCACCACTACTGAAGATCTTCAAAAGACCTTAAAATGAATATATCTTTCATTGCAATTTATTAATTTCTTCATAGCTCTAAACAAATGAGATAGATCTAACCAATAAGCACGGAGATCACATTTCACAATGATGATGGTCAGGGAGGTAAAAAAAAATAAAAAGTTTAAGGATGAGTTTCCTACATTTTACTAGGATTTATCAAAACTTTTTTCTAATGTTCTCAAACTAGATTTAGCCCCATTTTTAGGAAACCTTTCATTTTGAGAGCCTCATGTGTTTCGTATGTTTCATGATCAAAGAAATGTCCTGACAAGGAAGAGATGATGAAGTTGTCCCACTAATATTAAGCTCTTAAACAACCTCAGTAGTTTATTACAAATTCATACCTTAAATGAACCATAATTAAATACTTTCATAGGGCAATGATGAAGAGGTGAAATGTAGTAGTATCATACCAAGGCAAAACAACTACTTTCAGAGTTCATGTTATCTGACATGTATCCGGCTTAGCTAGTTATGATGTAGATGACATTAGGTTGAGGATGTTTAATTAAATCAAGCTTGTCTGGGCCTCAATCTCTGAAGCATGCTGTGTAAGCTCAAGAGAGCCTGTGATGTTGATATATATCAACTGCTGTGATGTGAAAAGAACAGTGTTATCTACATGAAGGAGTTCTTAGTTTGCTGTTTGGCTATACTGACAAGGCGTATGCTTTTTTGAAACATTAATTATTCTAATTCAAAACAAGTAAGGAAGGTGTGTGAAATTCCTTCTGTGAAATGCCCCACCTTACCTCCAGCCCAAGGTTGAGGAGTTAATTCAACTCCAAGGCAGTTTATTATCAATTTTTACATGTTCTAT
This sequence comes from Cyprinodon brontotheroides, assembly GCA_018398635.1. Taxonomy (NCBI): domain Eukaryota; kingdom Metazoa; phylum Chordata; class Actinopteri; order Cyprinodontiformes; family Cyprinodontidae; genus Cyprinodon; species Cyprinodon brontotheroides. The sequence goes on from JAGKQL010000028.1 coordinate 3,663,191, forward strand.
ATTCGCCAGACTAGACTGAGTTGAAATAACATGTTTAAAATTGCTAAACAGTTTACACTGTGAGAGAGTTGGAACAAAACTCTTAATGAATAATCAAAAAGAGAAAAGAAGAAAAAAAATGAAATTCAACACTTATTAGGGCTGAATTTATCTAAACATAGTTCAAAGCAGGGGCGTCTCTAGGTTTAAGAGACAAGGGTGGCTCAGCCCCTAGAAGATAATGCGCGCGCGTAGCGCGCGCCGAATATTTTCAGTGCACCTGCTAAGGCGTTGTCTAAGACAAGGGTGTGCACTTTGTGTTGAAAGTTGGTGAGGACGGCTCATAAGGAAAGGGAGCTACCTGCGCGACGTGCTGTCTTTTTTGTTGGAAAGGATAAAGCCAAAAAAATGCGCGAATAACATTTATCGATTTAATGCTTACAGTTGAAAACATAACTGTTACAATATTCACTTATATATTTTTGTGCAAAAATATCACATAAATCCTAAACAGACGGTACAAATCAAAGAAATCAAATAAATATATCAATTTTTTGTAGAACATTTATTGACAGTCAATTTTTGGGTCACTTTTTGAAATTAATTTTACTTTTTAAACCAGGACTGGACAAGTCTTATGGGACCTTAAGCGGGAATATGATTAAGCAACTCGTCTTTTCTGTCAAGAGCATCACTAGCAGGTATCAGGGGGGGATTACCATTAGGCAATACTAGGCGGTTGCCCGGGGCCCCAAGTTCTGGGGGCCCCGTAAAACTCTGTTTCCCATGTATGGTTAATACAACTAATCCTTATTTGTGCACAGTGAGTATGTTTTGATGATAAAATCGCTGGCTAAATGCCATCCAGAGGCGGCTGATAAATAGAGAGGGAAAAAGGGACAAGAAGAGAGGGACAAAACCTAGAACAAATAATGGATGTCTATTCTATTAACATTTTTCTATCTGCATAAAGGGTCTGTTTTATGTATTCTCTTCTCAATTCAGAGGGCCCCCTGCCAGTCTTTGCCTAGGGCCCCAAATTTCCCAAATCCACCCCTGCTTGCAGCAAAGCTCGCTTTGTGCAGGCAAACAAAAAAATTTCTGTCCTTATCCCCAGTGGGATCAGGAGGTGCTGGTGCATATCTCTAGCCCGCACGTTCTGGGTGAGGCGTGCAGGATCACCCTGGACAGGTCACCAGTCTGTCGCAGTATGTTCAACCAGCTTAAAAGTAATGTCGGTAATCAGATTTATTTTTGCACTTTTACTAAGTGAACTTTCTAACTCCCCTTAAATCTGAAATTCCAATGCCAAAATTGTTTTAAATCTTTTATCTTTGGACCCCTGCGAGTGGCGTCACACACCTGCAAGATCCTATCATACCTTCCTGCTGGAGCTGCAAAAAAGCAGCTTGCTCATGAGTTATCAACATAACATACTAAATCTTAAATATGCGTGTACATATAAAGAAAAAGGCAGTGCTTGCTACTGAATGGCAGCACTATCAAGAGTCAAGGAAAAAGTTTTAAAAGTAAAAGCGAGGATTAAAACGGTAGCTACAAGAAAGCTTCAAATAAAAGGTGTTCTTTATGTTCAACCTAAACACCAACTCCGATAGACCATCAGTAGAGCAGGTGTTTTAAATTAATCAATCACTGCTGCGAGAGCTTATAGCAGTGAAAGCTAATATACCACAGCCATCACTTAATAAACGCAAAATAAACAACCCTCTAAAAACGGAAAACTGTAATGGACTGAAAGTCCTGTTTTTATGTGGGAAATTATTTGCGCAGTTTTAGTATACTCCCTGATATATTACGCTGTTGTCTGTTTCTATGGCAACGATACTGAATGTAGTGGCTGGTAGAGACCCGTATGGGTCGAAAGCTTCTACCAACCTCAAGACCGTCAACTGCTAGGATGACTAATGGGGCCCCACCCGTCACCGGATATCTTCAATTCAAATGTTATGGGGAGGAGGTTGGAGGGTGATGGGGAGAAAGTGTAGAGAGTAACAGATTATTTTTGAGTTTTGTCGCGGGTTTGTGGACGGTGAGCGGTAAGAACTTTCTGATGAGCCGTACGAATGCGTTTTTAACCGATATACACAGCACCGCTGCCAAAAATACGTAATACAAAATAGCTGTGGGCGAAAACGTTCAGTCCCAAAAGAAGTCTTCGCTTATGATTGTTCAGATTAACTTGTCTTCTTTGTGGCTTTTATCTCGCAACTTACTGCATTTCCAGTTTCCGGCCAGGAAAATAAGAGAAAACAATAAATACGTGAAAAAAATAGTATTTTTTAAAACCGCACACTGGTGCAGGTTGTTGAAAGGGTGGCTGAGTCGGCCCCATAAAATAGGCCTAACGACGCCCGGTCCAAAGTGTCAGCACCACTAATGTTCGCGACTTATTCCGGACAACACAGCTGAGTACACGCCAGCAACCGAATCCATTATAAGGCTGATATTGCTTTCCAGGATCGAGTCACAGCCAAACAGAAGCCAGGCTACTGTAAACAAGCCCTCAGAAAACCATCAACACTTCACTCATGAAATTCCGGCATCTTGCCAAAGACACAATGACTGATCATAACCGTGTAAAAGCATTGTATCCCACAACTCCAAATTCCACTGATGATTTTATAAGCACATGTTTTTTTTTTTGTAGATAAGAGGTCACATTTCCTGTTGCATCATTTGCAAAATATTATCACCAGGGCTGCAAAGAGCCAGGGCACCAATGCTTAGGCTCAAAGCATTTATTTCAATGTTGGAAATCTGTTTAGATTTGAGCTTGGACTTCTCTAATGTGATTCTAAAAATATTCTCCTGCATCAACCAATTACTTCAAATTAAAGTTGCATTTCTAGGCTAATAATTGTGAAGAAGACTGTATGCTAGTTTCATAGGAAGACCATTTACCATCACTGGTTTCCTGTGGTGTTGCATCCACAACCTGCCAGCCTCCAAAACCTGGCAGGAGGTCTGGTCTGGACATGTAGCATTCATTCCAGCAGTGATAGTTCCTAAAAAAGAAAACTGTTTTTAAATCAAAGAAAGTCAGAAAAGCTCTAACAGTCTAACTTCTTACACAGGACCTTTTCTGTCAGCCTTGGTTTTCTCTACATCACTGAGGACAGTGTGAAAAATTCAGTTAATACATTAAAATACATGTTCTTAGCAACTCTAAATGCCCCAAGAAGGTTGAAATAATTGTTATAGCATCTGCAAATACAATAAAACAAATTTCTCATTAATGTGATTTCTGAATTGTAGAAAATGAATCAATTGTCCAACTTTAGTAAGATGATTATCTGTTAACTAAAGTGTCCTTTGCTCTCAATAATGCAATGGATTGACCCTGACCAGTGGATCCAGCTCATGGATCTTTGCTTCCAACACAAACTAGTTAATCAGGAAAGCAGAAGAGAATATTCAATGAAGTCCAGATATGAAGTGAACTGAGAGCACAGTGCCGGGGTAACTGGTCACAGGTCCTTTTCTGTTTTTATGCACACTTAAATGTTTAAGATCATCAAACGCGTTTTAATATTAAAGATAACACATTAAAAAAAAGCATCTTTTAACGATGATTTCAATCACTTCAGGAAAAAATGTCACCATTTATAAGTAAACACCTTCTTTATTAATTATACTGCAAGTAACTACAATCAACAATCTAATGTATCTTGTCACACAAAGCCTGAAAACTGCCAGACCTTAAAAAAACAAGAAACCACTTTAATAGGACCTGCATTGCAATAAGAAGTAAGATCCTAACAAGCATCACATCCTGCCTCCATCTAACGGAGTTCAAGAACAGATTAGATAAAACTTAAAGATCTATGAAGAGAGCATTTGATACCAGATTGAATCCTTGGTGCGTTTTCGATCAATGCTGCCGTTATCGTTCAAAATAATATCCATCTTCAGGTTTCCATCGTTGTCATGAGCAGAGTAGTAGTTGGTGACAACCCTGGATGGGATACCCAGACAACGCAAGACTGGAACACAGAAATGGGACCACATTTTTAACAGATATAATTCAGGGATGATGTACTTGGTGTAAAGATACATATGAATTTCCTTAAAGGATTTAGTCTTTGGTAAGTTTAATATATATTGTAAAGCATTTCGCTTAGAAACTGGTTGTTGTTGCTTAAGTATAATTTAGTGTTTTCTCTTGAAAGTCAGTTTTCAATTTCAAATAAAAGAAAAAAGCATGTTTCATAAGAATAAAAGAATATTATTAACAAAGATAATCACCAAATTCTCAGACACCCTCTCAGATCATAATAAGGCGGCCTTTTCAAAACTGAATGTAATGTTAGTCATAAACTCAGACTTTATACTTTATATATATATATATATATATTTATTCAAAAAGACATTAATTGTACGCTCTTTATCCCACTATACATGGTCTATTCATAATATTGATGAATATGCAGATGTTGATGAGTTTACACATTAATTTCAGATCATAAAACGTTTGAAAATAGGGTCAGAGCATAATGAGAGGACATAAGCCTAAGAATCAGTACTGACAAAGGCACACTGAATTTTTCTTGTTGAGCTCTAGTGGAAAGTAATCATTTGAATAGGGCTGGAGGACAATCCTCAAACACCTAAAACAAGCTCTCACAGGAATTAAAGACGGCAGCAAAGACCCAGCACTGAGCGTAGCATACTGGCATCTTGCTGCTGGCGTAGCCAAGCAGGATGTCGGTGCTGCCAGTCCAGGAAGTGGGCGCTACTCCGTAGGTGTAGTCACCGGTCCAGTTCCCCACCAGCACACCATCATCGTCGCGTGCGTTCAGCTGCAAAGAAAACGTTTCTATCATTTCAAAGACATTTTTAAACTTAATATTTTCTTGAGTTTTTTTTTTTTTTAAGTGTTCCTCACCATGGCGGAGGCCTTTCTGGTCACCTTTATGGGGTCTCCTCTGTTGGTGAGTGGCATCTCAGACCTATCCATGATGTACAGACAGGCCTCCAGAACTCCATAGTTGAACTAAGAGGTGAAATAGAAAAAAAAAAAATCAGAGCCTTGAAGAAATCAGAAAATATGTAAATATATTTTCCTCCTACTTGTCCATAGTTCCAGTTTCTCTCAGAAACATCGTCGTAGGAGCCATGATAGATGATCCCCATCTCATTCATCACACACTCTTGTCTCTCCGCCTCATCATCCAGAAACACGGCATCCTCTATGAGAAGAACAATAGTCCAACGTTGCACTTCAAAAACGCCTACAAAATCAAACCTAATGTATCGTATGGTAAACAAACCTGCTACCCAAGGGTTGAAAAGGATGTATAAATCTCTGCTGCTGTCCCGCTTTGTCCTACGAATGCCAAAAGGAGTCTGCACTGCAATATACATGTGATATTTGCCCACAATGCTGTTGGCCAGAGGAGTGATGGCCATGGTGACCACATTGTCATTGGTATGTGTGATGCGGCCTTCCCAGGTGCTCTGACGTTCTCTGGTGGGAAACACAGGAATGTAGGTGCCCTTGCTGTACTGAGGGCTGGAGCCTGAGAGAACAAGAAGAATCAGAGAGGGTTTTAGTGCATGGGGTAGTAAACATTCACACAACTATTGGCATTACTGCTAAAAGATCTTTCCTATTCATCAGGTGTAAATTTATCAAAACCAACCAGAAAGGCCAGCGCTGTGTTTAGATGTCCCCTGGACTGGGTGCAGGAGGTGGGAAACAAAGGGACCCTAACTAAAATAACATCTCTGTTGGATAATGTCTCCCTCCTTCCCCATGCATGAAGCTGTTGCTAAAGTGGAGAGCTCCATCAGTGACAGACTGCTGCACCCTAAATGCAAAAAAGGGAGCGTTTTCACAGATCCTTCCTCTAGGCAGCTGTAACACCATCACTGTTCCCAACATCCTCAATAAGTTGTTACATTCATGCTGATTCTTGCAGTTTTTGTCTTAGTCACTTTAACAACATGCTGCTATTTTTCACATATAAATTATTGTAAAAATGTTTTTAGCTGTACAGGTATATTGGTTATTTATTCTTTCTAGATGCACAGTATTTATATTGTAAAAGCACTGTACAGTACAATTCTTACAATTCTTAACTCACTTATTTTGTTATTTTTATACAGACTGAAAATCCGGCTTTCCTTCTATTACTCTATCACAGTATTTTCCATATAGTTTGTACCTAACTTTGAACATATAGCAACAACGAGATGCCTCCATTTGCAGCCGCTTTGCAAGATTAAACTGTGTAGAGAATTTTTAAATGTCTCTTATCATCCTCCATGTGTGCCAGATAGATTTCAGTCCTTCTTCAGTTTTGCTTACAGTTCCAGTTGTTTTAAGCTTGTATTTGTCTGACTATAGACATGGCTAAAATTAAATAGCAGCTATTTCTGTGCAGCCGTTTCCTTTATTTGCAAACACCATTACACACTTACTTAAATAGCAAGTTATCTAAGCTCGCCCTTTTTGCAGAGGGATTAGAAGGATACCTCCAGGAACTCCTGAATTATCAATCAAGTAATTTAACATGGTGGCAGAAGGTTTAGCACTGGTGACTATGCAACAATCATCTAGTGTGCAGTGTTGTTGTTTTCCCCCATTAAATAAAAGCACTTAAATTAAAACTAGTGAAGAATATTTCAGGGAATATATATTTTGAAGGTCTCTTTGTCAAGGATTCCAGGTACTATATAATCTTTCTGAATTAGAAGTTGTGGTGCCATTAATTGCTGACTACTTTAACTGAATCTCGGGGAAATCAATCCCACACTGAGACTTCTATCTGGAAATATCTTACCAATGACAAACTCGACAGCAAACTTGTCCTGGTTAGGTTTGTATGGACGGTTGAAGGTGATCTTGACCGTGAACTCTTGACCTCGGCGGACAATGAGATTGTCAGACTGGTAAAGGTTGGTGTGGTGTTCAATCTTATTGCTCTGATCACGACTCCTCATCATGTCCACATCCCAGATGTCCAGGTATTCTGAATGGAAGAAACAGAAAAAACAAAGTTTAGAACTTTTTGTTAAAGATTCTGAAGAAGGAAAAGCAAGAAAACTACTTTTTGTGCAAGTTATATTAATTTAAACGCCTAATAATTGACTGCTTAGTGCAGTTTTAAACATTTTTTTCTGGCTCCAAGAGAAAAGGACTCTTTGAAGAGTTAACAAAATTGGAGGTGTTTAAAAAAGCAATAGTTAAGCCACTGAAAAATTATAGTCCAAAAAAACCTTTCAATATTTAATCTACTAATAAATATCAATTTTTTTTTTTTCCTCTGCAAACATTTCCCAAACTTCAAACTAAATAAAAATTGAAGTTCTGCTAAATTAAAATCTTCTGCCCTTGAACCCCCTGCCAATATATTCACATGTAGTTATTTGCAGCAGTTGAATAAATTTCCAGTTAGTCTATTTATAAAGTTTTGTTTCATCTGGACATCTCTGCTGGAAGAGATCTGCAGCAGCAGGAAGTCTGCACTCTTCATCTAGTTTGCACGTCACTCATCCATCAATCATGTCCAAAGACTAACGGAAAAACTGTCCCTTACAGGCAGAAGTCTTTATCTTCACAGAGCTTCTGGAAGCAGTCTATTCTTCTGCATCAACCCTTTCTCTTTCTCACATTTTAAGCCAAGTGTAGTTTTAATATTCCTATTTATTACTGCATATGTGCTAACAGATGCTACCGTTTCAGGTCCTCACCTGTCAGGGGAGGGTATCCTCTTGGCCCTGCTGCCACAAAGTACTCTAACTCCGGCATGTCTGTTGCATCAAGGTTTGAGCTATCGAAGGGAGCCGAGGCTCGGCCACGGATGCCAACCTTAGGAGGACGTCCAGTAGGAGGAGGTGGAGGAGCAGAAGGGGTTGGGGAAGCTCCTTGGTCAGACATTTTGATGATAGGTTGAAACACTGTAAGACTGTGAGAGGTAGTAAGAGAGAGAAGTATAAGCATAGCTTCTACCAGGCTGACAACAGATGATATGGATTTTAATGGATCAGAAGGAATCACTACAATCAAAGTTTAAAGAGCAGAATTTAATTATTTAATTGTTAGAGTATGAAGACTAGAGTTCAGATTTTAAGTTAAAGCCAGTGATGAAACAATGGCAGTTTCCAAGCTTTTGCCTTGCATGTGGTCACCATATGTGTTTGTGGTTCGGCTGGAGGCAGTTGCTGTAGAGTCACTCCCCTTCCTGTAAGAACTCCAAATGTGTGCTTGTTAATAAGTATTGTGTTTTCTTTTGTTTGGTTGTCAGAGAAGAGAGGATGTTGCATCAATATGCATTATTTACTCATGATAAATCATCAAATTCATGAAACATGCAAAAAAGATTGAAAAATAAATAAAATAAAACCATTATAAGTTTAATTTAACATCTTATAAATGCTTATCCGTGAGAGAATTTGCAACAGGGTAACGTAGTCAACACAACTCATAAAAATGTTTAACTTCCTGCAGCAGCAAGTTGTGCTATAGAGAAATTACTTTGAAATTTCTGCAGCAGCTTTAACTTCTTTTAGCAGCATTGATAGTATTATTTCATTGTGAAATAAAATGATACATGGTTCCGAAAGGGCTTGACAGATACATTTTTTTGCTGCGGGACATTTTTACCCTCCCCCCAAAATAAAACTTAGAAGAACAAACTGGCAAGACAATCATGTAATAAGCAAAAAAGTCCCTTGTTTATAGCTTAATCATATAATAACCTAACTGTTTTATTAAATCTTTTTTTTTTTTTTTTTTTTAATTTTAAATGAACAAACATTATCATTAATTTCAAGTAAGAAACCAAACTAGGCAAGGAGAAAATTTAGGAAAAGTTAATATCTAAATTAGTATTAATGGCTGCTAAGAGATGGCCACCTATGTTTGCTATCTGGCAAGGCAAAGAAATAGACAGCAGAATGTGTCAACAGGAAAATTACATATGCACTCAGGCCTTTTTATGTGAAAGAGGCAGAAGGAAGGCCAATGATAACAGAAAGCCATAATTGGTAATGGGTTTCAACGTTAAAGAAGATGCTTTGGTCTGATTTTTCCAAAACGGAACTTTTAAGCAAGTATGCAAAATACTTGTATCGCAAAAAACAACTGCTGAGGATGTCACATAGTGATTTCAGCATCAATCTGTGGAGATGTGGGTAATGTATAAAGATTTTATAGGTACTGTAGGTGTAAAAGACTTTCCTAAATCATGGCGGTAGGGGTTAATTTTCCAGCAAGAAAACAAATCTAAACATAGAGCCAGACTAACAGAGGGATAATCTCAGGTCAAACCATGTATGTTAGAATGACTGAGTCAAAGTCCAATTTAGTGATGCTCTTATGTAATCTGACAGCTTCCAATGCAAAGAAGAATGAGCAAAATACTCACATGCTAGATATGCAGAGTTGGTAGTAATATACGTTGTAAAATATTTTAATAAAACTCTGCAAACACAAGAAAAGGATAGTTCCTCTCCCGTTCCCCTTACAATTAAGCTTTTGTTTTGGTTCATGATTTAAAATAGATAAATATTGAAACTTTCAGTTTGTAGCATAGCCAAAAATTAGAAACTTCCTGGGGCTTAAGTACTTTTAGACAAGTCTGTCTATTGTGTTTCTGTTTTCTTTAAACCAATACAGTAACCCAGGTTTCTCTCAGAAGGACCATAGAGGTCTCAGATGAACTGAAAATAATTAGTGTCTCTGTTCTGCTATAAGGTGTCTTTGAAAGCTGCATTTGCATCTTTTGACAGTAGACGAGTTTTTGCAGACGCATGTAGTCTCTTTATGACGTAGTCTTTTGTCCTGTTTGACTTCAGTCTAAAAAAATCCCAGTCAAACTTGCAGTATTTGGTTCTGCTATAGAAATTAGACTTTTATTTGTTATTATTTACGAATGTTTAACCAAATGAAAGCTTCTGCCTGTATATTTCCCCCACTATGCCAAGGCATCCCATAGAGTTCATAAATGCGGATCTAGTGTTTTTTTTTTTGTTTTGTTAGAAAACAGAGCTCTCACTGTGTTAAATGATGACTAATGCATCCAAACTTCGCCCCAACCCTCTCTCTGTGTCACACCCACATTATATAACAGCTGCTCTAACTCTCAGCCAGGTGTTTGCCACACCAGCTGGAAGCTGAGAGCGCCCTGCATGAAATGAAAACAGCTTTTATTTGTTCGACGGTTTTCTCCAAACTGGGAACGTATTCCTGTCATCATCAACGGTGCGGCTTCATGCCCATCTGGCCTCCGCTGCCAGCTGGAAATATATGAACCCCATGCGAGTTGAGGTCATTTTAGCCATGCTTCAGGTTCTCTGGATTTGATGAATCACACAGAGGGTACTGTTGCTCTTTGTTTGCCCTGCCTGGTGGTTTAACAAACTGGGGTGCATTTAAAACCTGACATTAATTAAGTCAATGGCAGGTTTGACATTAGGTCATCTAAACTATTTTTGGATTAGCTAAACTACCTGTTAAATGGTATTACCTTCATCAGAGTACAAAGTTTTAGACACATTTACAAAGATGTTGAGCACAATCAGAGTCTGCGTGTCTGTTTAGTTAAAAAGCAGAAAATAAAAACCTGATCTTTCAGAATTAGAAATTGATTTTCCCCCCAGCAGGCGTAGTTACTTGTTAATGCAGGTTAACTGGCATCAAATTCAAAAGAAGAACAGAGTATTACTAATTAAAGTTGTTAGGTTTATTCTTTTATACATTATGTGCATTGTTACTTTGTTAGCCAGATAGAGTAGATGGCCTTCCTTCACATTGTGGATGTCACTTTGTGTAAGTTGGTCATCAAAATAGGACAGCTTTCTTGTCTTTTAAAGATACACAAGATATGGGCACATCTTGGAGCCGGACTGATAGAGGAGAGCTATCTGTAATCTTGGGGCTTGGATGGCATGTCAGTTAAACTGGTGCAACACATAGACTCATGAGCTATAAGAAGCAGGAGATGACCTTGTGCGGGGCTCAAACTTTGCCGGACGCTCGCGGATGATGAATTTTGAACCCACAGCTGTGCAAGCTCCAAGCATTTTTTCTCTGTCCTGTAACAGCCTGATCTGGAATAAAACCTGCTACTTTTTTACTCCTGTTTTTATAGTACTTTTATATGGTTTTACCCAGTTTGAGTGTAGAGTAGTAAACAACTTGCTCCCAGGAAAAGAACCGGAAGGGAAGTCCCGAGGCGCAAATGCCTTCAAGGGGACATAACTTCCTCATTTTAACTTAGCTCTGGTTTTCTTTGCCAGCTTTAACTGTTCTCTCTGTCTCTGTGATTTACTTTGACAAGATTACTTTAAAGAATTATTTCTTAAAAATTAAACAAAAAAACAGGAAAAGGATACTAAAGATGTGGATAAAAACCTGAAGTGTACATTTCTGCAGAGGTTTTTGGTGAAATCAATAGTTGTGCAATGTGGGTTCCTATTTTATGCTTCTTTTTTAGAATCCAGATACCATGCATGTATATACCAGAATTTGGCCTCTTTTTTTTAAGATCTCAATATTGAAATTATTTGTGCAAATGTATAATATTCTGTAATTTCTTATTGTCTTATGGAGCTTTGTTTTTACACTCCTGTGTTTGTCGTTGGATTTCCCTGAATTTATTTTTTTTGAGTTGTGTTTGTTGAATTTCTCTCTACCGTCCCCTCAGCTGTTAAACACCTGTTTTACATCAACTTCCCTTTTATTTATTTCTCAGTTCAGTTACTAATCACATTAAAATCAAGTCTTTCTCCTTGATGTCATGCTTGTTGATCCTTGTTTTTTCTTGCACCATTTAAAAATGTTTATCTTTTGCTCTTATACTTGCTCCTCTGTCATACATGTAAAATGTAATATGTGAGTTTTAGGGGTTTGTTAATATTAAAAAAACTTCAAAGGCAAATTAATGCATTTGTCTCTGCATTTGTTTTGTGCTTTATAAGAAAAAATGTGTAAAAAAATTGAGCAGAAAGCACATATTTGTGGAACTGCCTCTCTGACTCATTGTTAAGTGTAAAATGTCCATTCACATCAAAATCACTTCCTGTGTTGTGGGTTAAAACCTTTGCTGGATGTTTCTTTCTGAACAGATCTATTTAAACTAGACATTAGAGATTTTTTGAAGGCGGCTCCTAAACTTGGAAGTGATAAGATATCAGTCTTATTTTAATATGCTATATTAGCATGATCTTGTTTTCTGTTTTTGACTGATCTTTAGAATCTCATTTGGTTTTCTTTAGATTCTGATATCAAACCAGCAAAACAGTGTATTAGTTTGAGATTTTTAGACCAAAAACAGTCCTAAAAGGCTGAATATTCCTGTCACCCAACCTAAAATCTTGCTTAACTATGATGTTAATGCAAAATACTTTGAAATTTTGTCACTACAACAGGAAGGTTTTCATTTTTTTGGTGAGAAATCACCACAATTACTGTTGCAAAGCAAGTCGATTTGTATTATAAGGCATTCACCATATTTGATGTTAGAAAGGTAAATAACAGTATTTAATACTGTTTTGGCATCAGTTAATATAGATATATATGTATATTGAAAAACACTTTGAAAAGTGCTTTTGATAATGATTAAATTTTATACATTAATTAAAAGCCAAAAGAAAAATGAAATTCCTACAAGGCATAACTGTTATTGATTTTTTTTTTGATAAAGACTAAATACTTCATGAAAACAACTTTATAAGAAAAAGGATATTCTCCAGCCTTTAATAAATTGGTTTTTGTGCAATTTTTCATCATAAAACTCATAGCAGCCCCCTCCCTTCCCATTTTCCATAGAGAAAAAATCTGTTCCATCATAGAAGAGCATCTGCTCTAAGTTAAACACATATTTTCATAATTTAAGATGAGGAATGTCTGCTTTTGTTGCTGCAATAAAATGCAATTCTGAAGATATCTCTGCTGGCTCGTGAAATTCATTTTATAATGTGTTTAGATAGGCATTTTTTCTTTTTTTAAAGTCATGATTTTGAATTATTGTGGCACAGATTTGCAAAAAGCATTCAGTTAACTTTTTTTTAAGTCACTCTCAACTGTTTCTGTAATTGCATTAGCATCTTCTCATTAAGCCACTGTAAAATAAAAAGTGACTAAATTTGCAGTAAAATGGCGTATCTACTCACCAGTCAGGCTTTAGAGGCTAAGATGGAGATCTGCTTTGAGATCGCACCTCGGTTAGAGTTTTAGAGAGAAGCTGCTGGTTGGTGGAGTTGATCCAGTGCTGCTGCTCCATCCAGGAGTTTCTGGCTCTGCTTATAAACCCAACCAGCCCAGGAAGAGGGCCAAAGGAGTTTGGGTGTGTCTGTGTATTGAAGTTGTTCTTGTGTCAAATCTTTGGAGCAGGATGTGGGTTGGACAACCCCCCTCCACCCCCCAGCCTCAGCCCGATAAACTCACCCAGATAAAGCCTCTGTTACTTTATCTTATTTTGGGAATCGCACTCTTTCGACACTGTGGTTTTCTTTACCAGCACTGGCCTGTTTCTGTTATGACATACATACTTATTGCAGAGGACAGTACAAGAACAAACTGTTGCACAGAAGCCTTGAAACGGGGGGACATGATCTAAACACATTTATCTCAGAAATGTTTTGACAGGAACCAATTTTTTTACAGGAAAAAATACATGATAAATGTAAAAATTATACAAAAAATTGTTGGATTGTTGAACTCCACATGAAACATAACTAAAGAGTAACACCACACTGTATAAAGAGTCATACATAGTGTTGATATCTGCTTAATTAACCCAAAATAACACAACGTATGTAATTGTGGGAATTTGGTGGTTATTCAACATGATCCAGTTTTATTTTTTATGTTTTTAGGATAACAGCGAATAAAAAAGCTGAATGCTTTAGTCTACTTACAAAGTATGAATCAATAATAGCTTTATAATACTTAAATCATTACAGCCTTTTTGACACCATGACTTCAGAAGTTCTCTGTCATTTTCCTAATGGGTTTATTCTATTAAGAACTGTCAGCAAGTAAGAAATCAAGCAAAACTATCATGAAAAGAGCTCATTATCTAGCTGTCAGTTGAAACTGCTTTGCAGAAGTTTTCTATAAGAATGAAAAAGCCCAAAGTCTTCTTATTGTATTCTGTGTGACACATAACAGGAGAAGGATGTTATATATATATATATATATATATATACGCATATATATATATATATATATATATATATATATATATATATATATATATATATATATATAAGGTTATATAAGAGAGAGAGGAGAGAGAGAGAGAGAGAGAGAGAGAGAGAGAGAGAGAGAGAGAGAGAGAGAGAGAGAGAGAGAGAGAGAGAAATGATGCAAGAAATGTCCTTTTCCAGCACCTGGTTTAGCAAGGAGGCTTGGCTAACTGGAAAATAGCTTTGGCTTTAACTGTTGTTTAGAAATAGAAATCTAAAAAGTGTGGGGTGCATTTCTCTAACACTCGATACTTAAACCACTTTATAAGATATCTAGTGTAAAGAGAGTTTACCTGTTTGTAATTCATTCTCTCACAAAGTGATGGAATATTAAAAAAATTATTTATATGGATGACACATGATACTGTGTGAAATCTTGAATATACTTTCACTTCTATAGAATACTGTAGTGGCAGCATGCTGCAGAGACTGCCAGGACTGCAGTGGAATGATCTAAGTCAGGGTTTCTTAATTTTTATCTGTGCTGCCGCATCTAAATGAAATGGCTGAATCACCTTTTCAGCTTGCAGTTGAGTTCTGAAAATTACCAGATTTAACACATTAATTTTGATTAATGAATTCATTCTATAGATTCTAACGTGTTCAATAAATTTCAAATACTAAAGTCCCTAGCTTGAGCCTTTGTATTCTTTGTTTTTTGTACACCTGGAAATCTGACCAAAAAGCTGCATCTCAAGCGTTCTACTGGGGCTATACAAGCTCAAAACCACCTCAGTGCTACGGAGGCTACACATTGACTGTTGCTCTGTGTTCAATTCAATTTAGTCTATTTATATACCACCAATTCACAGCACACGTCATCTTGAGGCACTTTACAGAGACATTTCAATCAGATCATAGAGTCAGATTGATTCACAGTTTTCTATCCAAGGAAAACCAGCTGATTACATCAACTCATTGAATTCAAGGCAATCCCTCACCCCAAGCATGCTTGTAGCAACAGTGGAGAGGAAATCTCCTTTTCAACAGGATGAAACCTCAAAATATATTTCTCAAAACTCTTATTAAAAACAAAACTGCAGTTAACAGTGTCGGCTTCTAAGGCCCGAACCTCTGCAGGAGCAGACATCAGGTTAGTGACCACATAATGAATGTGTGCATCACTAACCTGCTCTTATAGTTCAGTCCGAGCCCAGAGGGTGGGGTTGATTCCAGCCAAACAGAAATTGAACTGTTTTGTCTGCCTTAAATTACTGGATCCTTCTGTTCTGAGCTTGACCAAGGTATATTTAATTTTTTTTCATGATCTGATAATTGTCCTTATTAGAAATTTTACATAAAAATTACATTACAAATGTAAATGATAATCTTCAGTGCATGTTTATAGCATTTTTAAAGCTTGCATTTTTTTTATCGGGGGCCCAAATATCAATGTCTTTCATGGGGTCCTGAATTCCTGGCAGCGGCCCTGATCTCTGGTGAGTGTGATTTATTGTTTTGTGCTTTATACGCTGTTTCATCTGGTAAATAGATGCATATGGAGAGCTGTGGTTATAGAGTAGCAAACTAGTACTAGTACCCCTAATGTTCCACATGTGCATTGCAAGGGGGCCGGGATCGACCTGTTCTGCTTTGTTAGAGCCCCATTGAAAAATTTATCAAGCTATCAACCAAAAAGTACATTTTATCTCATATGTTTGAGTTTAACAAAACCAGGTAGAGGAATATGGAAAAAAAGCACAACCTGGGATCAGTTGTTTATCACACTGAGCTATTGGAGCTCATCAAAGCAGCTCAGGTGTCTTGACTGAATTTTTGTTCTGTATTTTGTTCTCAATTCATCAAGTTTAAATGTGATTGTAAGGGTTTTTACAGGTTTATAATAGACAGATGGTTGAATAAAATAAATAACAGATAAAAAACAACGAATATAGATGTTACTGTGCTAAATCATTAGCAAATAAGGTGTTATTGGAGACCCTGTAATTAACTCCATTAAAAACTTTAATGGAGCCCCCACCACTAATTTAGATATTATTTTTTTGTTCAATCAAAAATCAGACCTAAATCACATTGAGACTTTAAGGGAAACAAGTAACAACCTATGTTTGCATGTTCCATTGGCTGTGAAGATTTACAAGGAAAAAAGGCAAAACTTTTTGTTTCTAGTTCTGAATTCATATTCAGACCACATATAAATAAACGTTATGCGGTAGATGTATCACATACAATCGTAATAAAACTAATTCTAGTTTTTTTGTCGTAACTTAAAAAAAAAAGTAATCTAACATGGTACAACATTTTACATGGTACTGAATAGACTGTTTTCATCTTTACTTCCTGAGTGTATTTATTAATACCTGACTATATCACAACTGTTGGGATATAGAAAAGAAACATACAGGCTCACTTTAGAGAGGACAGCTTTTTATGAGCTCAACTTGAAGGCCCATAAAGCTAAAGACGTTTATAGAGCTGCAAACATTCAGAGCACAGTTATTACAAACAGTGTTTGATCATATCTCCCTCATCATTCTGAACTCAGGGGATGTTTTTGAAGTTATATTTGGACATCTCTACTAAGGCGCATGTGGTTTGACCCTGCAGACTTTTGACATTTTGCAGCTAATTTTAGGTTAAATACTATAATAACTGACTAAGCTAACTCTGAAGTCTTGTTTTAGGGTTATAATACCCAGCCAGAGGTGTTGCTTAAGGTTGAGGGTGCTGTGGTTAATGAAGGCATATTTACTTTGCTAGTGTAACTATGTCTTTTCTGTCTTTGATGTGATATCCATGGACACACAAAACCAATTAAGTTGTTTGCTTTCTGTGTTTTCCTGGGCTTTCTATCATGTGGATTTTAGAGTTTTAAGGTTGTTAGTTTTTTTTTATCTTGCCTTGATAAAAATAAAACAGTTGACTTCCAAAGTTATTCATTATTGGTTTGTGGATATTGAGAAAGCATTTTTTTCTCCAAATCCAAATGGGGTTACCAGGTAGGCACTGAACCAGGTATTGAATTGCATGGCATGGATAAGACTCCAATGGAGGCTAAAGATACTTTTAAGCTAGGTTTGTCTGAGGTGAAGAGATACAAGAAAGTAACGGGAAAGCACCACCCATACAAGAGGCAATTCAAAGTGCTTAAAGGAATCCAAAGAAAGATAGATAAAATATAGGCCACAAAAGAAAGCATAAAAACTTAAAAACACTGAAAAATAATCACAGAAAATAAAGAAATGTGATATTGATAAAACAAATTGAGACATGATAGAAATTAAATACGAAATGACTGCTTCAAGCTAAATGTTGCCTCCCCTTCCCTTCTCATGTAACTTGTTGGTGTCTCTGATGACCTAAGGATTTTACATGGCTTAAATCTCACTTTTGTCACAGGGTCATCAAGCTGCTCTTATAGCCTTTATCTTTAACATGCTTGTTTAATATTTTCTTTCTAATCCCTGCGACAACTCTTTCCTTCGCTTCCACTGGTCCATGTTGAGTGTGGCACACACCATTCATACAGTAAACAGCACAGTAACTACCTGTAGCCCTATATATAGGCCTACAGACTGATTGCAGGATTGCAAATATCCCTTTGGTCACATTATTTACATTTTTTCTGAGGCTTTCCTTATTTTTGTCCAAGTCTGTTTCCTGTGAATATTTTGTTTTATCATTTAGTTGAAGCATAGTTAAAAAAGCAATGTCTACATGTTATTGGTTAGTTTTGTAGAATTTTAACTTATTATTGCTTTCGTTAACTTCAAGTTATTTCTGTAATCATTGCAGATTTTGCTTTCATTTAACGGGTGTACTAATGATTTTGTCCACGTGTGTATGTGTTATGCTCCCTCCTTGTCTTGTCTTTAGCCCCAAAGATCCTTATTGAGTTCTAATTTCCATCCATCCATCCATCCATCCATCCATCCATCCATCCATCCATCCATCCATCCATCCATCCATCCATCCATCCATCCATCCATCCATCCATCCATCCATCCATCCATCCATCCATTTTCTGTCACGCTTCTCCCTGCTGGGGTGGCGAGGGTGCTGAGTAGTGCCTAACTCCAGCTGTCAATGGGCAAGAGACTGGATACACCCTGGACAGGGTGCCAGTTTATAGCAACACAGAGACAAACAGGACAAACGAACATTCTCACACACACACTCACACCAAAGGAGAATTTAGAGAAGCTTTTTGACCTAACAGTCATGTATTTGGAGTGTGGAACAAAATAATTAATTTCAGTTTATTTATATGGTGCCAGTTCACAACACATGTCTTCTCATGGCACTGTACAGAGACCATTTAATGAGATCATACAGTCAGATTGGTTCAAAGTTTTCTATCTAAAGAAACCCAGCTGATTGTATCGACTCATTGACTCAAAGGCAATCCCTCACACCAAGCATGCTTGAAGCGACAGTGGGTGGAAAAAACCTTTTAATAGCAAGAAACCTCCTGCAGAACCAGACTCATTGTACAATACCAAAAGGTATTCTGGACAAACTGATTGGGTAGCTGTAGTTGACTATGTTTAATTGGTGACAAAGAGGTGCAAGGGTTTATGTCATTAGTATACATTTTGTAGGATATATCATATTAGGATCATATACATATTAAATTAAAGTGGCCCAAGAAAGGAGCCTAGAGGTACTCCCATGTGATCTTAGTTGGATCGAATTTTTAGTTCAATCTGAAAAACTCACAGGGAAAGAAAAGAAAATTAGAAGAGTTTTATTGATACAATTACTTAAGTGTTTGGCACTCAGACCTCGGCAGGAAACATTAGCACAGAATTTGCTTTGATATGCATAAGCAGGAGTAAATAATAGGGATGTTTCTCCCCCAGGCCGGAAACTGGTGATGGAGTGGAGAGGATGAAGTTGATCAGTCCATGATTGCTGGCTGGCGAGACAGTGTGCTTGATCTCTGTGAGCTGATACTAGTGCATCACTCTGGGACCTGGAAGATGGAAGTCCAGCCTGGATAATACAGGTCGCATAAACCTGTCCATGATGAGCAAGCATGAAGCGACATTGGAGAGGAAAAACTCCCCTTTGGGAAGAAACCTCTGGCAGAACCAAGCTCAACATGGTGGTCTTCTGCCAGACCAGTTAAGATGAGATAGGGAACGCAGTAAGAGTCCGGGAGGAATGACACTCTGATGAAGCTTTAGCTACGATGGTGGAGGAGGGGCTGGAGGTGGGTTTAACCGGGGCCATCCGAGTAGAAGTCCGACACAGGGCTACCGCCGCCTACTCTCTGGGCAGGTGAAATGGATTGGAGTCCTTTTAAGATGAACTATGGTAGCTGATTGGTCCGTGACAGAGGTGAGTAGTAATTGTTTCTTTAGTTGAATTTCCGCCTAGGCTCCATTTAGCTAACAACATAACTTGTTCCTGGTCCATCAAATGAGATCATATTTAATTTAGCCCAGTACCAGTCAATTTCGCTGAGAGTTCTGGTATGAAAATTTAATTTTAGGATCCGTATTGAATGTAGCCATGAGATCTTGGTTTACAGCACCTAATAAAACTAGATTACAACCAGCAACTTGAGCAAGATCAGTCCTGTTGGTGTGGTTTAAGAATATGTGGAAAACAGCAAATCCACTCTTGTGTATATCAAAGCCTATATTTGTAGTTCCCCTTATTGCTTTGGAAGTTTTATGAAAAAGTCCAGCGATTCTCTAAATGTTACTTGACAAATATATACCGGTATTAAGCGTTCTTTCTTTACCTTTCCCTTTCCCTCATCGCTTAGTTGATCTGTCATGTTTTTTCAAAATAATTTAAATAATTAAAGGAATGTTTTAATTGTATTAAAAGTCTGGAAATCAATCCAAGATTTAAAAATTAAATATTTAGGGGCAAGGATATTTTAAATATAATGACAAGTATGCTTCATAAGAACTGCTAGTTGCAAACAAAGAGAGACAAACCAGTTTGTGCAAATCATTAGAAAATTAAAAAGCTGCCAAATGACACTGCAGAACATTTTAAAAAGAAAATTATCAATTTATTGGAGGTAGAGCAAATAGATTTTTTAATGGCTGTCCTTAAGAGAAGCATGTTTTTGTCTTAATAAACCTTGTTCTTTTTATCACTCAGTTTATATTATTTCCACCATTGCTCTTCTCATAATTAAGAGGACTGCTTCCTCTGACTTATAAATGCCCCTAAATTAGTTTCCCTGAGAGCTCTAAATTACTATTGAGCTCTTTCACTCTTAATATTCAACAATTTTCCCCAACTTTGGCAGTGAATCAGTGTTCAAGGCTAAAAAGTAATAAACCCAAGCTAAGCAATAAAAATTACATAAAAAAACAAATCCCAAATACTCTTTCATTTGCTTCCAGCGTGAAGAAGAATTTCCATCAGGAGCACACAAAACATCATAAAATGCAATTTCCTTTAGCTGTGAGTCAGACAGTTTTTATGAAGAAAAGAACCGTTTACTGAACTTCATCTGTGAACCAACAAAACATCGTCCTGACCTCCACTTAAATTAATCAGAAAACATTGCATTCTGTTTTTTCATTGCCACCATCAGCGCTTATTCTGGCAGCTGACATTAACTGTGGGGGTAACTTAATCAAAAGTGCCGATGTGATAAAGCAAAGGGGAAAAATGTGAGCTGGTGGAGTACACATTCTTTTATTTATAATGTAGATTCTCTTAGTGAATACTCTTACAGTACCTTCTGAAACCATACATTGAAATTTTCTTACATTTTGTCTCATTACAATCTGAACCTTTGAATGTTTTAAGTGTTTTTTTGTGACAGACGAACATAACATACTGCATTACTTTAAAGTAAAAATAAAACTCTCATTTTTTTTAAACTAAAAGTGTGGTATATATTTGTTTTAGCCTCATGGAGCCAATAGTTTGCACAACCCCTTCTTGAGGCTGATAAACCACGTTTATTAAAGATTTGTCTCTGTCACTTTGTACACCTAAAAGCTTCATATTGTTGCTCAATTTGCTTTGAAAAGTAGCTCAGTTAGAAAGGATAGGAAGCATCTATATAAACACAAATCTTCACAGTCTTACCATAGCTTCAGTTTTATCCCTGTTACTGTGGAAAGTAAATGTATGCTGCAGTCTTAGGAATTTTGCAGACAAACGGTTTCTTTCTATGTATTATTTCTATATCTGATGTATATCTTTCCTGCTAAAAAAAAACAAAAATAACAAAAACAAGCTCCAATCTTAGCACGTGGGTCCTACAAGTGTTCATAACATGATAGCTGCTCCACATGACGATGCAAAAAAAGTTTGTGTTTAGTCTCACATTAGCAGTTGTGGCAACGTGTAAACAAGACTTATTTGGGATTTTATTTCAACAGTACAACAATTTTGACAGTTTTCCAGAAAGCCCTAAATCTAAGCACACACATGTCTGCAATATAAGGTGTGGATCTCTGCAGCTCTTCCAGAGGTACCACAGGTACCCGACCTGTAAGTGTAGATAAAAAGCTTTGTCTGTTAGTTTATAGTTGCCATAGTCTTTCTTTTACTACTTCATTTTTTTCCCACTTGCTTTGATTCTGCTTTATTTTCCTATATTTTAATCATGTAAAGCACTTTGCATTGTCTTTGTACTGAATTGTGCTATACAAATAAATTTGCCTTGCCTTACCTTACTGAAGAGGAGTTCACATCTTTAGCCAGCAGAGGGACTTGCCCTGCTTGCTGATTTCATTGATCAACATGATGCTTTTTATTCACCGGTGCCCTTAAGGAAACCTCTGAGGCCACATAAAACAGCTGCACTCATACTAACTAATACACTGACTTCTAAAGATGATTTGTAACACCATTTTATCTATGGGTCTCAGACAAAAGGAGTTGAATGCAAACATATATCAGTCCTGTTTTGTGATGGTGTGTTGCATGAATTCCTAACAATATATGCAGTGTGACAAAGAGAAGTCAGGGATATCAATACTTTTGCTAAGCACCTGGTCTGTGATCATGATTATTTATAAAGGCAAAAAACATAACATTTATAAAAAAAAAAGTGTGTCCAAAGAATATTTTGATATTCAATGTGCCTTAAAGCAACCCTCAGGGCTGCTCTGGCCAGGTTATTACAACCAAAACTATAAAGCAACCAATTCCATCTTTTACATAAACAGAGTTTGTTTTTATCACCTCAGAGGGCTGCAGGAGGAAAAGATGAATCATGAAGCACATGATCTCATGTGTGTTTTCATGGTTTGGGCTGGACAGGATCAGCTTGTTGGTTGGAAATATTGTACCATGCATGTACCAAATAACGCCCCCACAGCCATGGTGCTGTGACAGGAGGCAGGTCTTTGGGCAGGAGTGATGAAGGATCACTGGCGCTTCACACAATAGAGCCACTATAAGAAAATAAATGGCCCTCTGTGAGAGAACTAATCTGTCAACTTGTTTTTTACACTTGTGGTGTAAAGTGACTTTGCAATGCATGCTACTTAAGGCCAAGATTTGTGAGGTAAATAAAATAATAAATATTCTAAAACTCTTTCCACCCTAAATATGACATTAATCCTTTGACAATTTACCTAAAAAGAAGAGATTTTCAAAGAAAATTTAGAACATTCTACCTATTAGTCTGCAGCATTTGGTTGGCATTAGTTTTCTTCTAAATATCACAAAATGAAAATCTCCTGTACACTCCGTACGATCCAGACTTTAAGTGTTATAGAACGTTAAAGAGGAAAATGCATCCAATGTTTCTTTTCAATATCACAGAGAATCAAAGCAAAATTAGCCTACTGTGGAATAGGATGGCATGCTGGGGAGGTAATTCAGCCATTTGAATTAGCTGTCCAGAAGTTATTTTGATCTGGTCATGAAGAAGAATATCAACTAGATATGTTTTAAAACTCTGCTGGATATGAAAAACTTTATAACATTGCTTTTAAGATTGCATTTTGACCGCTCAATGTTAAAATAAAATGGCACCGAATGTTGGAAAAACTGTAAATCATATCTCAAGCTTCAATGATCACCATGTTTATCATTTGCTTACATTTTATCACTCAATTTAAGAAATGGAAATGTCTTGAGAGCTGTACTGAACCAAATTCCCCTGCTTTGTATACACTGAGTAATAAAGTTTGCCCACGCCTAAGACTAAATCATGGCTGGACAAAAGGCAAAGTTACCAAAATGTAGGAAGGTGTAGGAATAAAGCTGACTGACTCCAAGAAGAAATAGAATGGTGAAATTGGGCCAAAAAGTACTTGACATACCAGTGGCACGGAAAGGGGGTGCTAAGTGGGCTGCAGCCTCCCTCGTTATACATCAGCTCCCCATGGTGGGGGGCTGTGGAGTAAACATAATATTGTACTTAAAAACATGAAATTATTTATGTATTTATTTTTAAAAAGACTATGTTTGATATGGGATTAAAATGATGGGCTGTGTATAAGATATAAACTAATGATTCATTATTTTAATATTTCATAAAACTAGGCTACTACGGCTTCTAGCCACCTCACATTAGTTTAGGCATGGCTGGCAATAGGCAGCAGAAACGTATTTCCTGACATATTTGGTGAGAAATGGTTTAATTCTATACTGCGCATTTGGTATTTATGTGCCTATTCATCACCAGTCAGTCCTCTGGCTGAAGAAGTCTACGCTAGAATAGGCACTACATATCACTAAATATTATGTCTGTATTAAGCTATTTAGTGATAAATATGAAAATCAGTTAATTTTTGTGTGTGTTTTTTGTTTCAGATATGAAATCATTCCCCATATCCATAATAGTCGAATGGACTTTCAAGGCGTTCCAATGCTCAGTTTAGGCTATATTTAGGCCATGTTTTTTTCAAGTATCTGTTGATTGGGGGCTGTTGTTTGTTTTGAATGATTAAAGAGAAGAAATAAAGTTTAAAGTGTTCATGCTTTGTTCCGATGCATTTTTAAATGGCAGTTTTGGCGACAAATGTAGGCTCTAATATTATGTTAAAAAACGTCAGCCACAACCCTCAACATAATGACGTCATGTGTTTTCCAAACCAGCCATCAGCCCCCCTACGCTTGAAACAGCTTCCAGCGCGCCTGGACATACTTTTACTCTAAAGTGTAACTATAACTACAGTAGCCCCATTTAAAAACACGACACCACTCCCTTTATTGTTTTATTTTTTTTTAATGGATCCAAAATGTTCAATGCTAAGATACCCTGGGGATTTAGGGAGTGGCCAGGAGGAGAACAAGTGGCAGCCTGTGTAGCCTAGCTTAGCTTAACCATGTTAAAGCAGTGTGCAGTGGGAATATAATTACACCACAGACAGATATTTTGGGATGGAAGTTGTTTTATCCCCCTAAACACCACCGGTTGAGGGAGTCTTTGTGGAGCCCAGTAGACTGCACCCTTATTAGTTTCAGCCATTTGCTTCATCTCATTGCCTCAACAACACCCAAATCAGTACTGCCAATGCAGTGGAGGACATGATGACTCTGTAAGGAGGAATGTTTCTAGATCAGTTGTATTTATACTCGAACACGGGGCTCATTCACTCACACAGAGCAGCAAAAAGACTTCTTTGAGTCAAATAGCAGAACTAACTTGTGAAAATGTAAAAAAAATATAAATGCAATAACGTAACGAAGCTGTTCTAACTATTAAAGGTATTTTTTGAGGATTTTCCCAAATTTTTTAAAAGATATGCTCTTCTTCGTGCAGAAGAGCATGCACGAAGCAATTTCTCCTCGTGCATGGTCCTTTAAAGCTCTCTGTTCTCATGATTCATACAAGTTTACTGTGTCCGCACATCCGCCCTAACTCCTAAATCCTTCAATCACTATATAGAGCGGGGACTATATAGTGGACTTTATAGTGAACTGAGTTAACTTACTGTTTGGACAGAAGATCACTGCTTTTTGCTCCCTGCTGGTCACATAACTCCTCCTTCACTGCGTGGCACCTGCACCATTTGTTATTAGTTGTCGCTGTCATGTGGCGACAGCCTATTGTGACAGCAGGCCGTTGTGACAGAAAATCCCATAGCGGAGAGCTCTCCATGTAAACCATTAAGATATATAGCTGCCTTTTCGAAGGCCTTTCTTTTCTTCTGATATACTTCGTAGACACAGAGCCAGGTGAAAAAGGTGAGCTTCAGTGATTGTCTGAAACCGTAGCTCACAACTCATACATCTGAAAGTGTGCATGCACAGAAAAAGATAGCTAACTGGGACGAGTACGTAGGACCAGAATACATAAACATATCACCAGAATGATTGTCAATTAGGAGGACCACTTATTTAGATGATCTACCATGAAATAAAAGATCTTCCTCTATACCTTAATCCACATAAAAGAGTTGATTTGGGGCTAAGTAACACTTCAGGGTGTGACTACTTACAACGTGCAACTAACAGTAGCTACATTGTGTAAAAGGTAAAATATACATTTTCAAATGTTTTATCTTGGTCTTATGCAACATTTAGCTCTTTATAAAGAGACGTTAGATTCACTTAACACCTTTTACTATTGAGGTTTTTGGCTGGATTTTGAAGGGGGTTTGAAGGGATAGGATGCTGGTGCATAACTCAAAAGTTGACACTCCATAGGTTCCAATCCCCACATTATCACACCTTTAAAAATGTATATGTTTAATGTTGGTAAAGGTAAACCCTGAGAATATGTAGTTTACATTTGTTGCAGAGACAGCTGCTTCTTCCAGGACTGAAAATGGACTCTAAAATGTGTCACTCAAAAAGGAAGTGATCACTGGCTGAATATTTTGACTGTAAATGAGGCGGTTTAAAAAGAGCAGTGCGTATTAATAAACTTGATCAAAGATGTATTTTCTCATTTGGTAGGGCTTTTAATGGGTAAAGATTAGAATAAATATATTCCATATTGTCTGTTTTTGCATGGCTAATTTCTCAAACCGGAGAATTTTTTTACCAAGGTAAAGTTGCAGTTTCCCCATCTTACTAGTAGGCACAGGAAACAGAAGTTACCACAGGGCAACGTCTGACTTTAAGGTGCTGTGCAAGTCAGGGGAAAAGGCATATGCAGCTTTTCTTGCATACCAACTACAGAAACATTTCGTGCATGCACATTTTTATATATGACTGAAACTTCGTTCAGTCATGTACTGCATGCTAAAATACAAATGTGCATTTTGCAACCTTTTTGAACTGTGTCTTAATCACTCACACTGCAACCTCCACCTCTTAACTTCCTGTCGTGTTAAGAGAGCAAGTTAAAAAAACCACAAACAGAAGTCACGTGACTTTTGACTGAACAGGTCCGCTACTATATGTGTCGAGTTCATGCAGCTCGAATCCTCTTTTTTAGATCAGTCGATTGTTGGTTTGTGTCTGCTTTATGTCACAATGTCTCTCAAGAAACTCTTACTGTAAAAAGACGAACAGGAACCAAAGAAAAAGAGGAAGAGGAAGAAGAGGAGGAAAATGGATCGAGAGATGGAAACTACTGATGAGGACTGCAGTGTAGCCACAGAAGCAAATGGTGGTGAGTTCTCAGCAGTTTTTGTTGCAGAACATTTACATTAAGTTCTGACATAGCTGCAAGCTTACAGGGTTAAGGTGGTTAACTTTCAACACTGAAATTATTTTGATGATGTAGTTGTTGGTTTAATGATGAAAATTTAAATTTAAAATGTGGTTTTCATGCTAATCTGGAGGATAGATGTCTGACTTATGCAACACTTCTTTGTTCTGTCACTCAGCTTTTCCGCTACGGTGCACTGAGGAAGTACTTCTCCCTTTCTTCACAGATGAGAGTCTGCAGGTTGCCATGAACGTACGACACCCTCCTGCCTCCCCCGGTTACCCACCTGCCCTCCCAGAACTCCGACTGGTCCTGCTGGGAAGAAAGGGAGCCGGCAAGAGCGCTGCAGGCAACACCTTGCTGGGAGGTGTGGTTGGGTTTGAGAGCGGGAAGCCCACAGAGGAGTGCGTGAAAAGGCGAGCAGATGTTGTTAGACGGAAAGTCACAGTGGTGGACACACCTGGGTGGGAGTGGTATTACCCTCTCAACAGGACCCCCAACTGGGTGAGGAGGGAAACTCTAAGAAGTGTTACCCTTTGCCCACCTGGACCTCATGCCGTGCTCCTGGTAGTCCGCTCCTGTGCATCCATCACAGACAGCTACATCCAGGAGATAGAGGAGCACCTGGAGCCACTAGGAAAGGATGTATGGGAACACACCTTGGTGCTTTTCACCCGGGGAGATGAACTCGGCCTGTCAACCATGGAGCAGCGGATCCAGACTAGTGGTTCTGGACACCAGAGACTGCTCCAGAAGTGTGGCAACAGATACCACATTGTAAACAACTATAACAAAGGAGACGACACACAAGTAAAAGAACTGATAAGGAAGCTGGAGGTGATGGTGGACAGAAAGAAAGGTGGGAAGAGTCACCTGGAGCTGGATAATAGTGTTCTACTAGGACTGGAGGCCGATGGAAAGAGGAGGGCAAGGGAAAGAAGGAAGAAGCAGAGGCAGATGGAGGCACAGATGCAGAGAGGGACCATCAAAGCTGCTCTCATGAGTGAGTTCTTCAGATTGTTTGATGATTTAACTTCACAAGAGACTTCAAGTGCATAAAAATATTCAGTTACATTATGAACTCAAGCAAAAACACATGTATGGCCTCCGCATTTGAATACCCATGGATTCAGCTTTTTATTATCAAGTTAAATGAGTTGCACATCAGTGACAGAGTAAACCTTTTAAAGCACTCTTCTTTTAAATCTGAATACAGACAGCTCTAATTCTTTTCCATACTGTTTGAAGGTTGCAGCAAAAATTGGTGACCTTTGACCATTACTTTTTGCACAACCTCTCTAGATAACCCATTTTCCTGGGTCATCTCTTGTGCTCTCATTTCTGTTGCTCATACCAGAAGGTTTCTACAGGATCTAGATCTGCACACTAAGATGGTGAGGGAAGGAGGTAAAATGTGGGTTTGGTGAACCATTTTTGTTTTGATTTAGCTACATTTTTTTTCATCGTTATAAGGTCAAAAGGCCTTCAAAAAGGCCTACAATATTAGTATATTATTGTTATACACAGCACAACATCAGAGGACTGTTGGTCACCAATTGGTTACAGTAGGGAGGGATGTCACTAGACACAGCTTATTTTAAAAACATATCTTTGATTCTAAGGTAATTTTACACTGTGCTTATTTAATATATAAGCTCTATAACAGCAAGTCAGCAGTAGGTAGCATTAGCGTATCTTCATATGTTGTAGCTTGAATCCTTCCTTTTGATAATGCATTCTTCATTCTCTGTCCTGTACATATTTAACTTGCTTCTAGCTGTCCAAATGTTGTCTTAGCACTGTTATTTTACTCTGAGTCTGACAACAGCTATAAAAAGAGCAGGCTGTTGCTGTGGTCTGCAAACCATATTACAACAGAGCCGGACTGTAGAGCAGCATTATTATTAAAGATCCTGCCCCTATTGAGATACTGCCTCTTTGTACTGGAAAATGAATCAATCCAAAGTGAACCAATGCAACCTGTCTTGACCTGAATTGATAAATTACCAACAGCTACAAGCAAATCAATTTCAATACTGAGGCAGGTTATATATGGCACTGCCCTCTATTGTGTAAAATTGACATTGTACAGTTCAGGAATCTGGAGAAACTATACTGGAGTGGCAGCATCATGTCACCACGCTGTATTGTACAGTATGGTATTCAAGAGGAGAAAATGGCCTACAAATGCATAAATGCGCTACAAATGCATAATGAAGTGCAAGCACAAAAATGAGCAATTGCAGAAAAGAGAATGAGGTAAATGTGCTGCAAAACCACTCGTTAAGATCTAAATAAGATAATCAGAAAGTGAGCAACAATTTAGTAATTGCCTCCTAAACCTAACAAATAGTTGGGGAGTTCTAGGTTGCAAGAACTGCAAACAAGCGTTTTTTACTTGCAGTGCACATTTATAGAACTGAATTTGTAATTGAGCCAAATTAGAGGGTTTTCGAGCATGGACTGTCTTTTCCAGCTCATGCTACAGGATTTCAACAGAATTCCAGTCAGAACTTTGACCAGGCCACTCCAAAGTCTTAAGTTTGTCTTCCCCCAGCCATTCAGAGTTGGACTTGCTGCTGGGTTTTGGATCATAGTCTTTCTGTAGACCCCAAATTAATTTGATCCTAAGGCCATGAATAGATGGCTAGACATCCTCTAAGGTTTTTTGGTGGACAGCAGAAACTATTATTTAATACAGGAAGTCTTCCATATGGAGACAAACAGCCACAGACCATCACACTATCATCACCAAACTGTAATGTTGGAAAGATGTTTATTTTCTAACATGCATTGTTACTTTTATGCCAGGTGTAATGAGAGACACACTTTCCCAAAAATGTGACTTTTTGTCTAAGACTTAGGGATCACCAAGACATGTTCTAGAAAAGCTAAAACAAATGACAAATTATTTTTGCTCAGCTGTGGTTTTGCTCTTGGAACTTTGCTACAAAGGCCAATTTGGCCCAAACTCTTTGTTATGCTGGAGGCAAGAACAGTTACACTAAAAGAGGCCAGTGAGACCTTTTAGATGTTGTTTTTGAGGCTATGGTGACCTCTTGGATGAGTCACTGCTGTGTTATGTTTTTCCATTTGTCCATGGTGGCTGTTGCTGTTTAGAAATGGATTTGTAACCCCCTTCATATTAATAGGGCTCAATTAATTAGTTCATTTGTTCCTGGAGTTCTTTGGGTCTCAGTACGGTGTTTAGTCTTTGAGGATCTTTTGGTGCAATTTATTTTTTCAGACAGGTCCTATTTAAGAAAATTCTGGTTGGAAAACAACTGTGACGACAATTATGGTTGGATGTGGCTAGAGAAAGTGAACTCATTTATGAGATATGTTGTAGCAGATAGGGGGCAATAATGTTTTTACACTGGGCCTTCAAGGCTCAGTGTAAAAACTGGGCCTTTTCTCCCTAATTAATAATTATATATATATAAAAAAAACGTTATTGCAAAGCTACATTTTCCATTTACTTGTGTTGTCTTTGATAGATATTTACATATATTTATAACACCTAAATTAAAGCTTGATAAACCAGACTGAGATTAAATGTGTAATTTAGTCTGGCCCCAAATCATGAGACATCAGAAGGTTGTTTATTAGAACAACCCGTTGTCTTTCAAACTGCCTGTCTGTGCCTTTTATGGCGCAACGCACTGACCAATAGCCAGTGCAACTGACTGTGGACGTAGTAAGTGCGACAGAAAGCTGGTGGGGGAGTGAAAACAAACAGCCTGTCGGTATGAAATGACGAATGCACGTCCTTCTTAAAAATGAAGATGGTCACGTTTCCAACAAAAACCCCCAAGTCTAATCCTTCTAAAACTGATTCCCAGATTGAGTCAAAAATCGGCATCAGAAGTCAAGCGGCTCCTTCATACACGACTATGCTGAAAGAGGGCCACTGCAGACGGGCTGCTGTTAGCCCCTGGCTGTCGTTAGCCTCGGAGTTCTGCTGGTTGCCGCGGTCCTTTCAACTTCGGAAATTGCTTTTTTAAATTACGCATTAACTCGTTAAATGGACCATATCATGACGCTTTAAAAGTATAATATTCTACGCCTCAAATGATCTTAAAAAACTTACTTTTATTGAACAACAGCAACAGAAAAGAGAACTTTAACTTTCAATGGAGCGCTCCATTGAAAGCTGCTGCTACGGCTACTGTTCAATAGTTGCTGCCATCTTACGTGTTGTACTTTCTCCAGCGTCATCCAGACCAAACTTCGCAGGCAAAATGATTTTTGCCGCTGGCATAGATGGGAGCTAGTTTACTAGGCTACACCCTAAATGGGACAAACATGCAAAACAAAAACATGTAGAAATGACAGATTAGCTTTATCTGTTAATAAATTGAAGTATGAATTTTTTTTACCTGTATGGAAATCAAAATTCAACTTTGTACAGTGGATTATCAGTAGAAGTAAAAAAAAAAATACATCATCATTTGATGTGATTCCAGTAATTGTGAATTTTAATCAAATTTTGAAGGAAAGGAAATACAAATTTTCAGTATTTCCAATTTTAATTGAAGTAGGCTAATCAATTGTAATTTTGTCATTCATCGTTATCCACATTATGTCGTCATGCATGACTGTAATAAACCGGAAGTAGAGGCTGCAATCTAGCACGGATCATAGATGAGTAATAGAGGAAAGATTTATAGATTTATTGAACATATAGCTATTGAACAAATTTTTCATGTCGGCTAGTAATGTTGATGTTTCTTCTAGCCATGTTTATGCGCTTAAATAGAATACCCAGGAAGAGGCCAACAGCAAAAACAGCTGATCAGTCATGTGATAAAAAAAGTTCACTACATAAGAGCTGATTCGAAAAAAAAACCTTTTCGTCACCAGTTTTGCTCGTTAAGCCAGGGGAGTGTTGGCCTAGTGGGTTACAAGGTTGCAAGTATCCGGTTCGATCCTCAAAGCCTGCAGTGTGGGTCTCTGAGCAAAACGCTTAACCCCACGCTGCTCTCTGGGTGCCACAAAATGGTAGCCCACTGCTCTGGGGATGGGTCAAATGCAGAGGGTGAATTTCCCCATAGTGGTGCGATAAAGGGGTCTACATTGTAATTTTTGTCAAGTTTTTAAGAAAACCACTTCAAGCAAACATGAAAACCTTTTTTTCTAATTTTGCTGTTTCCATCAAGCTTTTCTGATAAGATACCATACTTCAAATAGGCATCAGAAAGAGCTGATTGAAATGACATAGTTATCAATCTAAGCACACAGTGTCTCCATTGTGGATGTAGAACATCTGTGGCCGACAGCTATAGTGCTTTCCAAAGAGGTGGACAACCAAGTAAAATGTAAAAGTAGAAATCAAGAGGTGACAAAAGGTCCAGCATCCATTGTTTTTATTGCTCTGTTGTAAAATCACAAAATGAAATCAGTCTGTATCTCTCATCCTCTCAGGCGATGGACCCCAGGGATCAGAGCTGGATGCACACCAGTCCTTCTCCAAGACTCCTCGACGGCTACCCGAGGTTAGACTAGTTCTCCTGGGCGAGCGTGAGACTGGGAAAAGTTGTGCTGGGAACGCCATACTTGGGAAAACTGGCTTCTTCCAAGCAGGAGCTGTGACGGAGGAGTGTGTACGCCAGCAGGCGGAGGTGGCAAGGACTATGGTGACAGTGGTGGACACCCCGGGCTGGGAGGCAGGAGTGGCCGGTGCCACGCCGGAGCGGGTCAAACGGGAGATCATGTGCAGCGTGGCTCTGTGCCCTCCTGGGCCTCACGCCCTTCTGCTGACTCTGAGGGTGGACACTCTGGTGAGGGCAGGACATGTCAGGGAGCACCTGGAACTTCTTGGAGAAGGAGTCTGGAGACACACAATTCTGCTGTTCACCCACGGCGACCAGCTCCGCGAGGGGGTCGACATTGAGCGGCACATCCAGAGCGGAGGCCGGGACCTACAGGGGCTGCTGGAGAAATGCAGGGGCAGGTACCATGTGATCAGCAGCGGGGATGGAGGAGGACGAGGGAGTGGAGGCTCTGCTAGAGTGGCGGAGCTTCTGGAGAAAGTGGAGAAGATGGCGACGATGAACAGGTGTGAAGCCTTCTCCTGCGTGGTACAGGAAGTTAGGGATCTGAGCCTTCAGAGGAACGAAAAGTTCAACCAGCGGCTGAAGGAGATAGGAGACAAGATTGTTCGTCAGGAGGCAGAGTTAAAGAAGTTGAGGGACAGGGAGGTGAAGAGCATCAGGTGGTTCTTTGATAGAAAGAAGAAGGTGAAGTCACCAGGAAAAGCTGATGTTCAAAGAGAGGAGGAGGACGATGAGGACAGGAGGGTCGGAGAAATAAAAAATGACTTTGGCGACCTGGAGGAGAGGATGAGATGGCTGACAGAGGACAGAGAAAGGGAAGTTCAAGATCTTAGCCTTGAAAATGAGAGAATCCGAATCGCACTAAATCAACGTCAACAGGAGAAACGGGAAGTGGAGCTGAACCTGGAGCTAAAAGAGAGGGAGATTGAGGAGTTGAAGGAAAGGACCGATGAGCAACAGCTGAAACTTCTTGATCTTGAACGCTCCTGTGTTGAATCTGAACATGAGAGGAAGAGGAGGGAGGAGGAAATCAGAACAGAGAAACAAGAATGGAAGAAAAAACTGGAAGACAAAGAGGAAATTGTGGAAATGCTTAAGAATGAGAAAGCAGGGCTGATTGAAAGGTTTGAAGCTTTACAAGTAAAACTCGAGAAGACCGAAACACACTATGATGGTTGTCTAAGAAAAGAAGGAGAGAAAATCAGAGACATGGCAGAGAGGGAGGAAAAACTGAAGCAGGAGATGGAAAACAAAGACAAACTGCTGGAGGAAGTGAGAAAGAAAGCTGCAGAGGAAAAGCAAGTGATACTTGAAAAGTTAAATATGTTGGAAAAAAGTACAGAGAAGCTGAAACAACAACATAAGAAAGAAATGGACGACAAAGAAACAGAGATAAATGACATTAAACGACAGCACCAAGAGGAGATGATCAACAAAATAGCTGAGAGCCAAAAAAACATGGAGGCAATGAAAGTTCAACAAAAACAAGAAGTCTACAAGACTTTAAAAGAAAAAAGTAACGACATTGAAAGACTCAAACAGCTGCATGAGGAAGAACTTAGGAGCATGGAGCAAGATCAAGAAAAACTGATAACAGAGCTCAACAAGCAGTTTGCAAAAGAGAAGAGTGAACTTTTGGATACAAAAAAGAGAGAAATAGCAGCACTGAAACATGATCATATCACTCAAATTGAAGCAAAAGTGCAGGAACATGAAAAAGACAAAAAAATGCATCTACAACAGAAAAAAGACATGGAACGACATATTCAAGAGAAAGACAAGGAGATGGAGGACTTAAAAGTCAAACACCAAGAAGAGATGGCAACAAAAATAAATGAAATGGTTAAACTCATGGAGGAAACAGAAACTGACTACAAGAAGGAACTTGATAAAATAGTAAAAGAGAAGGAAGAAGAAGTCAAAAAGGTCAAACAAGAAGATGCAAAAATACTTAGCCAGCTAGAGCAAGAGAGACAAAGCAAAACAGAGGAACTCAAACAACAAATAGATGAAGGAGAGCAGGAAAAACAGAGACTGATCAAAGAGTTAAAGGAAAAGATTGCAGCCCAAACAGAAGAAGCTAGGAGAGAGCAGGAGAGGATGTTACAAGATCTGCAGCAGAGGCAGAAAGAAACGGAGGAAATCAAATGGGAGCTGAACAAGGAAATCAAAAACAGGGCAGCAGATAAAGACAGACACACAGAGGAGGTGTTGCAAAAGAAGAAAGAGATTGAGGAAATAAAAGAGGAATTGAAAGAAACAAAGGGGAAAATGCAACAGAAAGAGGAAAGGGAAAATGAACTTTTGAGGGAAATTGTAGACAGAGAAACAGAGATAGAAAGATACAAAAAAGAATTGGAGCAACAGACAAAAGATGCAAAAGAAAGGTTCAATGAAATGAAGGAAAAGATACAACAAACAGAAGAAAGAGTTAAAGATCTTCTAAATGACATCAAAGCAATGGGGCAAAAGCTAGAATTAAAAGACAAAGAGATTGAAGAGATGAAATTAACTATTAAAGGAATGAATGTAGAGATTCAAGAAAAGGAAGAGAAAGAAGCCGTTTACTTGGAGTTCAGAAAAGAAACTGAGCAACAGCTGAAGACAAAAGAACAAGAAATCGAACAGATGAAGGAGAAAATAAAAGATCTCGAGCAACATTTGCAGCAGGCAAACGAGCAAAGAGAAAGAGATGCCCTGAGCTACAAAAAGCAAATGCAACAAACTTTAGAAGAAAATGGAAGAGTGACTGAAAAGCTGCAACTGCACATAAGGGACATTGAAGAGATTCTGCAGAGAAAGGAAGATGAGCGAGGGGAAATCATTCTGAACCAAAAGAAAGAGGCCGAACAACGCCTGCAGGACACAGAGAGGAGGATGGAGGAGATGAGGCGAGAGCTTTTGGAAGACATGGAGAACAAACTGAATGAGAAAGAGATGGAGAACGAAAGCATGAAACAACAGTCTGACTCCAGGGAGGCGAGATGGAGGGAGGAGCTGAAGAAGACAGAGGAGAAAGGAGCGAATGAGATCAACAAACTCCTACAGATAATTGATAAGAAAACAAAAGAAGTAACGCAAGCAGAACAAGTTCTCACAGAAAAAGAAGGAGTGATTGATCAGCTAAAAGAAGTTTGCAAAAATTATGTTAAGGACATAGAAGAGTTGAGGGAAAGCAATGAAAAGAACACGATTTGCATAGAGGAGATGAAGCAATGCCATGAACAGCAAGAGAAAGATGAAGCAGAGATGAGGGATAAGCTTCAGAAAAAAGAAGATGAACTCAAACATCTGCTGCAAAAAGACAAAGACAATGAGAAGGAGGTCGTTCAGTTGAGGCTGACTATCGAGCAAACTAAATCAGAGCTGAAAGAGCTCACAGAGAGAATGGAGAAGGAGATGACAAGCATGATTCAAGAGTATGAGAAAGAGCTCAACGTCAAAACTGAGAACACAGAGGCCATTGCTAAGGAGAAAGAGAGTCGCATCAGTCAGTTAGAGCACAGCATTCAGGACATCACCGAGAAATACGAAGAGAGCCAGAAGAAAGTAGAAGAGCTGCAAGAGCAAAATGAGAAGATGAGGAAAGAGGCAGAAAATCTCAGCATCAAGAGTGAGGAGATGAGGAAGAAGAGTGAGGAACAGGTTAGGGAGCATCTAGCAACATGTGAGGAGAAAGTAAAGAGCATAGAGGCTATTGTTAAGGAGAGAGATTTAGAGGTGAAAATGTTACAAGAAGCCAATGATAAACTTCGAGGGGAGGTAGAAGAGATTAAAGCGAGTGAAGGCAGGAGCCAGACACAGATAAATGAGCTGAGGGAGAAAGAAAAAGAGCAGGCAGAGAGGTATAAAGAAGAATGCCTTAAAAGAGAGGAAGTAGCCAAGGAAAGAGAGCAAGCGGTAAGAAGAGAAGAAGAAGAGTTAAGCAAAAGAAGAAATGACCTCAATGCAAAACAGGAAGAACTGGTTGAAATGGAGATAAAGTTGCAAAGCAAAGAATCAGATCTTCAAAAACTCCAAACTAGTCTGGACATAAGAGAAAAGGAAATAGAGGAAGAGAATAATCAAAGGAAAGAGTTGAACTTAAGGCAACAGGTTATCGAGAAGAAGGAAAGGGAGTTGGATGCATTACTTGGAGCCCTGGAAGGCAAGCAGAAAGAGCTGAGCTCTCATGGTCAAGACCTCCAGAAGAAGGTCAGGGGTCTGAAAGATCAAGGGAAAGAGCTGAAGGACAGAGAGTGCTACCTAAAGAACGAGGAGCAGGAGCTGCTCAACTGGAAGTCCAAGCTACTGATGCAAAATGAACTTGTCAACTGCACAACACAGGAGCTGGACGAGATGCGCAGAGACTTGGCTTTCCTGAAGGAAGACTTGTGTGCCAGAGAGAAAAAGCTAAAGGAGTCACTCAAAAACATGAACAAATGGGAGAATAGTCTAAGAGAAAGAGAGGAAGAGTTGACCAGGAAGGAGAAAAGGTCTAATGAGAGCACTAATGAAAGTTCTTGCCATATACTGACTGTAAATAACTCACCTTTGATGCACCGAGAGGTAAATAGCGGGAGAGGAAAGGAGAAAAAAGATTTAGAGGTAGAAGCCACCATTAGTTCTGCAGAAAAAAATACATGCTACCTCGAAAAACTTTTGGAAACTAAGAAGCCTGAAGGAAACAATAAGAGCAACAATTTCAGGTCCCTACCAAACAACATCGGGTTGGATTTGAAAGTACTGGTTCTTGGCGAGACGTGGTCTTCCCGCTCCCCAGCTGGAGTTACTATCCTAGGTGGAGAGGCAACTAAGTTTGATGGATCTGGCTTCAGGCCTTGGATAGGTCAGATAGCTGGAAGGCGCCTGGCAGTTGCAGAACCTCTAGGTCTGAAGTGGCGAGACGGACCCGATCCGACTGACACGGAACAACGGAAGAGCATTATAGACAGCGCCTCCTGGTGCCATCCGGGCGCTCACATCGTCCTCCTGCTCGTGCCCGCCTTTCTGACCTGCACGAGGAAGTACAGGAGGGCGGTGGAGGAACATGTAGGCTTGCTCGGGGAGGACGTCTGGAGGCGCACTTTGGTGCTTTTTACCCGGGGGGAGATTCTGGGAGAGAGCGTGGAACAGCACATCCTGAGAAACGGGGAACTACTGGGGCTCATAGAGAGGTGCGGGGGCAGGTACCATGTGCTGACCAGCAAACACAACAACTCAGTGATCGATGGGCTGTTGCAAAAGATGGAAGAGCTCGCAGATTTTACTTTAGGAATGTGAGGACTGAATAATTATTAAAAAAATGTTTAATGTGTATTTGTAAATATGTTTGACTCAAAACCAAATGAATGTGGACTTTCCTAATTTTTACCTCTGTATTTAATTTGTAATCCTGCATTTTCTTGCCTCTTTCGGATAAAATAATTCACAAATAAAAACAGTTGAATATATCACTAAAGTCCACCTTAATTGTCAGAATTGTCTTTTTTGCGAAAAGGGGAAAAAGTCACTTCAATAATGTCCAAAAAAAATAAAACTAACTGCACTTAACTGCTTTATTAAAATCATGCTTCCTGCATGTTTTATAAAGACTCATTTTTTAGTTATTTTCTTTAAATATGTTGAAAGCTTGATTCATCAGAGAAACCTCATATGACCTCAACTTTACTGTTCTCACCATCTCCCCTAGATGGAGACCTTGAGTCAGTGTAGAGTTTCCTCCCTCCAGTCTAAATGTATCACTGCTGAAAGTCTCAACTGATAAAAAAAAACATGATGGCCAAAGTATAATGAAGCCCCGTCAAACACGTTTCAACTGTGTTTTATGGTTTTCTGTGTAATGGTTACTTTTAAAAGGAAAGAGCACACAAAGCCTGACTAAAGCAGGTCTCTGTGCTTTATCTTGACTTGAGGCATTTCAGGAGAAACCGTCTCGCAATTATAACCCCAGGGAGCCGGGCCCTTGCTGAGAGGACCCCTGCTTTGACAAGTAAATTATGACTCTTGATGAGAGCATCGCGCCTCTTTCAAAATGCAATTTTTGACAGCCGGGAAAATGCGGGGGGATACATACAACAACTTCCATCATCATCTGCCGAGCCACATACAACATCCAAAAAACACTTGTGTGCAATCATCAGCCTAATAATTATGGAGTGTGAGTGCTGGTCTGAATCCAACATGGCAACAGTCCTTTTTTTTTTTTTTCCTACCTATAATCTGTCCATTCACTGTGTGCTGCCTTTAGATGCAAGATGAGAGGCTGTAGTGTCAAGATAGATCTGTTGCTCCTTTGATCATCTCTGCAGGATGGGGCTTCTTCTTTGTCAAAGAATCTGCGGAAAATTAAGGGGAAAAAAGTTCTAAAATTACAGTTGATGTAGACATAATTTTCACGCACTTAGCATAATGTTTCCATGCCCCAGCCAGAAAATCAGTCTTAGATGCATCGTCATGTAAATGATTTAAGATATTACAGAATTTACATGCTAAAAGATAGGAGTGTGCAGACCAGATATGGGGCCAATTTCAGGGGAAAAAAACTAGATGTAAATAAGCGACATAGACAGACAGGTAAGCCAAGGTATATTTATAGTACAGTATGACCTTTAAATGTCAACGTTCCGCTTAAATCGTCTACATAAACATGACATGACTGCCTGACCTCTTAACACCTTCTGAACATTATGCTACATTGAGAATGTGTAATTGGTAAAGGACTGGTGACCTTTCTAGTTTGTGCCCCGCCTTTCACCCAGTGACCGCTGGAGCACCAGCCTCTCCTGCCACCCTGAACGTTAAAGCAGTTATTCGCAACAGATCTATAGATATTATGGTTTAAAGATGTAGAAGTGCAATTATGAAGTTTTGTTGTCGTTTTTGAGACTTTTTAACTCCATAAACCTCCAGTTACAGCCAGCCTGGAAAATGTTCATCTTACTTTGTCAAACTTAAGCTAATGTTTACGCCTGCTAAGCTAAAGGCTCTCTGCTTTTTAATGGCGTAGAAAGACACAAAGCCAATAGTATTC
This sequence comes from Cyprinodon brontotheroides, assembly GCA_018398635.1. Taxonomy (NCBI): domain Eukaryota; kingdom Metazoa; phylum Chordata; class Actinopteri; order Cyprinodontiformes; family Cyprinodontidae; genus Cyprinodon; species Cyprinodon brontotheroides. The sequence goes on from JAGKQL010000028.1 coordinate 3,702,459, forward strand.
AGGCTGCTACTGCACTTTAAGAATGATTTATATTTGGTCTAATGTTCACTTTTACTTTTTAATATACCTTAAACTGGGGCATACTGGGTATAAAAGTCTAGAAAATATTCTTTAAAGTTTCTCCAGAGTTGTAGCATTTGGCCAAGTTTCCAAGCTTTCAAAGGTTTAAAGAAAAGTTAGCTGTAACTTTCACAGGGAATGGACTGCAAGCAGATGTGGAAAAAAAGCTTAGTTGAGTCTTACAAAAAAAGACGAGTATTTATAAGAACCATCAACGGGCATCTATAAACAGTTAAAAAGCAATGTCCTGTTTATCTTTTGTAGATACTAATAAAATAGCTAGCTAGTGCGTTGTTTAGCACATAAAAAATCTACCAACCAGTTTCAAAAGCTTCAAAATGTATATTTCATATCTGGATTGGTAAACAACTGTTTTATGTCCAAATTCTGTTAAAAATGGAATGAATATTTTAAGGATTCTGAAAGTTAGCTGAAAAACAATATAAAAAGACATTTAAATGATATTCAATGATAAGCACTACCCTTTATCTTGTAAACTAAATGTTTATGTTTTCAAGCACCTTTTTAACCTTTTTTTGCTTTCTTTCTCAGCTGCTTTCTATAGGATCCACACAAAAACTGCTTGGTATTGTATAAGAACAGTACCAGTTTTTACCAAAAAAAAAAAAGTACTTTCACAATTTTAACATTTAGAGAAGGATGCTAAAAAATATATATATTTTTTTTTTATGTAGATTCTTTAAGGTCCTGCCAAAGTGGAAAAGTGGATGTGAGTATGAGATGTAAATGGAAGTTTGCATTTTAAAGGATTTATGTTGTGGAGATCCAAACCCATAAAACCCCTTTTTCTTTCCATTCTACACCATTTAAAATATGGAAAACCACTCTATCCATGGGTTTAGAGGGCTCTAGATTGAGATTCCTACACTGAATGTTGGTTGCACTGACTGATAATACCACTTTTGAATGCTCAATTTTGTTTTAGCTTGCCCCAGCTTATATTTGAGCAGCACTGTAACCCTAATTTCTCTTTATTCGCCGCCTTTTAAGGCCCTTATTGAGGCTTTTGGGAAAATATGGATAGGACCAAATTTACATGCAACACAATAGACAGCGATGCACAGTCAATCATGTCTACAAACGCTGGAAACCAAATTACTGGGGCTGTTTTAAAGCAGAAGTTAATGGTTGGGCTGATTCCTATTAAGGTCTGTGCACTCTCATTTGAATAATGGTCTTCCCTACAATGTGTTATTTTTTTCTTCCACGCTCCGCATTTGACCCAGAAAGGAAATAAATGTGTTTCAGTTTAAACACCTCAATTAATATTCAAGTGGTTTTAATACTTCAAGTTTAATACTGTAATTAGCATTGCAGCCTGTAGAGAATTAATGATAAATAGTGTTCTGTGTGCAGATTGATTTAGTGGCATGCTCAATGCAAAAAGAAAAAAAATATATTCTGAAAGTGTCTCAAAGTTAATATAAATGTGAACAAATAAAATAATATCTGTTTTCTGTGTCAAACCACTTTTAATAACTCTTGCATTTAGAATTTATTGTTATGGTTGTAGGCTTATCTCCCACTCTTAAATAGTTGAATTATACAAAGATTTAGCCTGATACCCCAATCAATAAATTAGTTAACAGAAATCTTATTCCGAAGAACAACTTTGGTGCTTTAGATGGTCCATTTATTAAATTTGAAACAAATTCTTGATATGTTGCCTTTCCTCTTTGAAGCTTGCAGAACTAAGGTGTATCACCTAGGTAGGTGAAAATACAGTTATTTGCATGATTGCAAAGGTCAGTCAAGGCCCCTTGAGGGCAAGGATTTAAATTGAAACTGATGGACCATGAGGAGGTCCAGGCCTGCTCTTTGTCTGTTTAGTTCCTGTCACCTCATGGTGGATTATCTTTAGTCAAATATTCAGAGATAGTGAGATCAATTTAATATGGTACACGAAAATACCCCTTGTTAAAGAACAGTTCCTCATGTGCAGAATCCGTTAAAATTGTTCATGAAATGTTTCTGCCACAGTGGAGAGGGATCTAGATACTAATTTCACCTAAACTTGAACTACAAGCTGACAGCTTCCCATCAATTGCTCATATTTTATTCATCTCTGCATTCTGCTGGTCAAAATTAGGAGGTGGTCATAAAAACCAATAAATGTTTGGGGAAAAACTTTCATTGTTAATTCTACTGCACTGGTTTTTCCTCAAAATCAACTCATTTTAGATATATTGGCACCATTTGAAAGAAATATCATGATCAGTTTTGCTATTTTGTTTTAAATTGTATTGCAACAAAATAATTCCTCCAAAAAGGTGTGCCAGAGTAAGCAATGCAACTAATCAAAGTTAATCTAGACACATCCAAATGTGTTTATCTTGTGTCTCTTCTTAATTAAAGTCCTTTAAAGGTGGTTTGTGCTTTGCTCTGCTGCAGCAAAGCATTGAGCTGTATGTGGAAACAGTGCATAGATCTTACCAAAAGGAGAATATTCCTGGAAACAAATGAGATGTAAAATTTAATAAGATTCGGTTGCTGTCATCGCAAATTTTTGCCTTAGCTTTATTATCCATGGAAGTATCTATCAAGGCCTGGCAGTCATTAGAAGTAAATTTTATATTGAAATTCTTGCCAATCAAATGCCACTTAAAAGCTTTACAATGTCCTGTCTAGTTGATCATAAAAAATGACAACATAGATGATAAAGTCAGGCTTTTTTTTCAGTACTTAGTCCAGTTTCTCTCCTAAGCATAGCTATGGGCTCAGCTTTTACTTTCTCTAACAATGCGTTCTCTTTCATGCCTTTGAAATAAAAACTGGCTCAGAGCTCCTCTGCTTCCTTTCCTAGACAGAGTCAGCTGTGGAGCTGGTTTACTGTTACCTTTTCTAGCATATAAAGTATTTATGGATCAGTGCTTCTAAGTTCCTTTTGCATACGTATATGCTTCTGTCTTCTTGATCCCGTGTCGGCCTCGGCAGATGTCCGTTAAAAAAGAGCCTGGTGCTGCTGGAGGTTTCTTCCTGTTAAAAGTGAGTTTTTATAACTCTCCACTGTCGCTAAAATCATGCTTAGAGTAAGGAGGTCAATGAGTGGATGCAATCAGCTGGTTTTCTTTAGATAGAAAACTTTGACCTAATCTGACTGTATGATCGGATTGAATTGTCTCTTTAAAGTGCCTTGAGATGACATGTGTTGTGAATTGGTGCTATATAAATAAATTGAATGGAGCACTTATTAATATAAAATGATCAGCTCAATCCATATGCCTTTTGTTTTCATAAAGCAGAATTACTCATTTTATCTGTTCTGCAACGTCAAATATGCAGGGTGAATCTACCAATGTAAAAGTACTTGTAGCCGTAAACAGTATTTTAAAAAACTGCTGTGATTTTTATCCCAGAAAACAATATAAACCACATCTTGCTGGAGGTTTCCTCCTATTAAAAGGGAGTTTTTCCTCTCCACTGTCGCTACAAGCATGCTTAGTGTGAGGGATCGAGAGTCAATGAGTCGATGCAATCAACTGGTTTTTCATTGATAGAAAACTTTGAATCAATCTGTCTGTATGATCTGATTGAATTGTCTTTGTAAAGTGCCTTGAGATAACATGTGTTATGAATTGGTGCTATATAAATAAACTGAATTAAATTGAATTAATTCTCGATGTAACTTGAAATATGTATCATAACTAGTTCATATTATAGGCGCATTGATATATTTTCATTTTAAATTTTAACAAGTTTTACCCAAAAATAAGAAACTACAGTAAAGTCAGTCATGTTTTTCTCTCTCTATGATTTTTTTTTCTGCTCTTTCTCCTCCTCTTCCTCTCTCTGAGAGAGAGCGAGAGACAGGGAAGGTAGGCTAGAGAGAGAGAGAGAGCTGAAACATGGAAGAGGAGCGAAGCTGCAGATGATGAATCCCCCTCTGGACTGCATCCTTTCCGGCTGAGCGCATCCAGTGGGCCAGAGCCAGGTCCTGGAATCTAGCTAATGAGACACACCCCCTGAGGGTCACATGCCCTCCTATTGGCTGAGGAGCTTGCAGAAGCAGAGATGATAGGCCGATTGAGTACTGTCAAAGCGTGTTGGATGTCAGGCTTGGGGTATTCATATCGAGTGTGGCACACAGTAAAGAATCTAAATGAGCAGAGGGAACTATGTACTTTAGTATGTGAGAGATTTTACACTCAAGGGTTTTCAAAAGAAAAACAAAGAAAGATGCATGAAAAGGATGATTTCAATTTATTCTTTCTGCTTTTTTTTTCCTATTCATTTTACATGTTGGGAGACTATTTTAGTTATTAATGTTTGCGAGATGATGATTTTTAACACATTTTCTCACTTGCTTTTGAATGAACTTTGCCCTTCCTGCAGCTGTGGTCTGTTCCTGGTCTTCACTCTTTAGGATGAATGAGTCAAAGTGTACCTGATGTTTTCAACCTAAATACATTAAAATACCTCACAGAAAACAGATATATACCAATAGCATAGATTTTACTTATTAATTGAGATATCCCATATGTATGTTTGAAACAAAAAGATACTCTGTATAAATCTTCATAATGAAGTAAACAGATCTTTAATTATCTAAGAAAAGGCTAATCTTTTTATCTAGATTTTGCAAAAAATGTTTGTAGTTGCTGGTTGAAAGTATCAACATAACTGGGGGAAAATTGTAACATTGTTTGAAAATGCAGATTGTTTTAAAAGTTGAGATGCATTTTTGTGTGTTGTAGAGAAGAAGAAGGCCAAGGGGGTACTATGAGTTCAAGACATTTGAAATGTACTTAAGCGGAGGATGTGAAAAAGTCCACCCTTCTGCTTTTTCACCCCAGCTTTGACATTTAGCTTCTCCATCTCAGCGGCCTCCTTGGAGCTGTGAGTAGAGTTCAGCTGAGGGTCAGAATGGGAGGAAAGGGAAAGAGGAACATTTCAGATCCTAAGTGGGCGTTCTCTGATCAGCCCATGGTGGCAGATGCCCAAAGGCTAAATGGCAGGAGGAGGAAGATGCAAAGGGTGTAGCTGTTGCCCAGATGGAGAGGGGGAAATCCAGTCTCTGACGGGAGAAAGAAAGTTGCATAGAAAGCATGAAGGATAATGTGCTTTGATTGATATACACAACCTTATTTGTTGATCAAATATTTTTGCATGTCTTTTAACTTTAAAGATTCATTTTGCTTATATAAAGGCATATTTAATTATGTAATCATGTCTAGCTTAGTCATTTCAGAGAATGTTTATAAACTTTGTTGGTTTCAGTTTCTGCAAAATTCATGAACATAAGTTGGCAGTTCACTGATTCAGGTCCAGAGGGTTTAGAGTATATGCATATTAGTGGTAGCTTGAATGTTTATGTTTTTGTCTCATTGGCCTGTTCTTGTCATTGTGAAAAGGCCAGAAAAATATAGGTTACCAATATGCTAAATATATCTACTGAGGCAGGAGAGTGCAACATAAGATTGTATTTTTTTAGAATGAGGTTCTGTGAAGTTTTAATTGGTGGTTTTCTTACCTTTAGTAGAAAGGTGTTGGGAAACCTGGAGAACTAATGAGAATGGTGAAATGATAAAAGTTTGCATATTAACTGATATCAACCTCACAATTTGGAAAAAGAGTATGCTGGAGACAGGGGCGGAACTAGATGGGGGGCCAGGCCCTACCATTTTTTTTCTCCCTCTAATATAGTCGGTGGCAGCATTAATACTCTCAAGTGGAATATTTAAAACATTCACATTTTTTATATACCGGTATTAACAATAACTTGACAACAAAAACACTGTGGTTAATTATGCACATCAATATGCTAACATTAAAGATGATAAGTACAGAATTCATGCTTTAAAGAGAAAATGATGTGTCTCTGTTAGTCATCTAAGAGTCTTCAGGAAAATTATTAATATATAGCTATTTTAAGAAAATGTATTAAATAATCACTTTATGTAGATACTAGTACATGTAAATATCAATTTTATGCAAAATTGAAATGATAAAAGTAGGTAAGTAATGACAATAGAAAAGATGTTCACCCAAAACTCAAACCTCAAAGAATTGTATCCACTATACCTTTTATCGAGAAAGCACAGATGTTTAAATATTTACGTGTCTATTTGTCAGCAAAGGTTGTAGAAAAGTATAGTTAGTCTTTCTTTAGGAAATATGGATGTTATGCCCATTAATTTTGTCATCAACTTTCTGCCACCCCTCAGTTTACATTGGTTATTGCCTGGCCACCCTTATAAAAAAATTCTGGCTACCCCTCTGGCTGGAGATGGTTGCTTCTTTTTTCCTATCAAAACAGCTTCAACCTGGATCAACCCATTTTATCAGCTTGACTCAACTTCAAAAATGAAACAAACTCTTTAAACAAAGTTCGACAAACTCTCCAGATGTTTTAAATTCTGCAACATTTGCATACTTTGTATTGATCCCAGAACTCTAAACTTTCCTTAGGATTGCAAGACACCTCAGCAGAAAAAATAACCCCTTTTTTCATCTTCCAAGCAAAGTTGGAGCATGGGGGTAAACTCTTACAAACACGCTCCAAACACATCCATAGCTGCACATCTTTATGTTAAATCTGTTGCCAATCCTCTGTCTGCTTCTCTTACATCCTTCCTTTCTGTTTCCCAGTTTGTCAGTTTGCATCACTTCCCCCCTGGCCTCTTTACATCAACCCTTTAATCGACCTACACAGGTTCTGTCCCTGGCGTAGGGTCATGGAGTCAGTGTGTGCTCTGGCATTCATCTAATTAATCAAAGCAGGATTAGATTATAACAGATGTGATACTGTGTGAATGCCCGGCAGCAGAAGTCAAAAGTTCACAGAGGAGGAGCGCCCTCTAATGGTTAGCTTTCCGTTCATGCATTGTGCAGCGCATCACACATGGATGTATACGCTCAGATGATGCACACACGCATGAGTGTATGTCCTGAGGCAGAAATGATTTTAGTAATATTTATATCAATCTGAAAAACTTATGCAACATGTTTCTGTTCTTCTTATGCTGTTTTTTATTCCTTACTGAACACAAAAATACACTGAAAAGGGACATTCTACCTCAGCTATGCTATATTATATAAGAATTGCATGACAGATGAACAGGGAATTATCCGTCAAAGACACACACACAAAACACACTCCCCTTATCTGACATCTCAACTGCAGCAACTGAGCTTCATATGAGTCTTTTTACCTTATTTGAACTCTTGATAAAAGGAAAACCTCACGATTCTGAGAAGAAAAAACCTTTTATATAGGTTACACTTATTTAGAAACATTAGGAAACACCTGCGTGCATCCAACAGTTCACCTAGGTTTCTGTAAATATTAAATTTTCTTCAGCTGATAGAATTGGGTGACCCTCTAGGGTGCGTATCTGCGTGGAAAAACCCTATTCAGAGAGCTGTCTAGCACCATGTAACACCTTAAAAACCTCTTTCTTTCACCTTTCCTCTGGGACTGAATGGATGGAGCATTTATTCCATTTTAGCGTTATCTCCATTACTCTCATAAAAGTTTCATAAGTCACCAGTCGCAGCTCTGGGTGGAGGTGCGGAGCAAATAAAAGATTAATTGTCTCAGTATAATGAAGTCATCTTGGGAAAAAAATGCTTTCCACCTCCTGCTTTTGTGTATGTTTTTGATAGAAATAGCATGTCTTTACATTTTTTAAATGGCTGTGTTGGTGACTTGCACATGATAAGGGAATAAATACAAGATAAAACTACTTAAATAACAGAAGAGCCTGGAATGGTTTAAAACTGTAATTCAAACTGAGCAGAAATGAGACAGTTCATTGAATCTAAATGTGACTAAAAGTTGTATTCCCTTTTCCCCGTTTTTTTCATCTCTTGTTGTTTTAAACATTATGGTTTTTATCGCTTAATTGACAATGTTAATGGTACCCATACATATATATATATATATATATATATATATATATATATGTGTGGCTTAATATAACTTTATTGCAAAAGACATCATAGCTGAAACAACAAGTGATGCACAGGACCATTGATTCTAAAGATACACCGGAGCAATGAAAGATTAAAACATAAAACTGATAAAAAGTAAATGTCAAACAAAATCTGCCAAAGCCAGAGGATTAAAAAATGGGTTCTAAGTTGAATGTTAAAACCAGGCAGTACCATCTTGGTAGACTTGCAGAGCTAGGCAATGCTAAGCAACCCTGATTGTCATGATTTAAAGCTACAGTGTGTAACTTTTAGCGACATCCTACAGCGGTCCAGACTGCAGACGCGCAGCAGCATGAACATCTCCTCCCCATTGCGTCTACTCCCCAACAGTACGGCGAGCGTTACGGGGACAAAATGTCTTCCACGGCGTCCGCATCACCTACCTTCTCAAGTGATGAGGTTTGTTTACATAGATAATCTTACAGATAGTATTTCATTAGTCTGTGTAGAGGGTATAGATTTAATGTAGACTTAAGATAATAAATAACCGTTATTTTTCCTACACTTCGTTTGTGACATTTTGGCGATCTCGCAATCACTAGTTTTGTTGGCTCTCTGGCGCTGCGGTAAGCGCCAAAGATGTCTGCCTCCATGGCTGCGAGAGACCCGCTCCTATGTAATTATAAATAGCAGAATTCTACAAGGCAACGCAAATATTAAGGTTAAGAGGCTGAGCTTTCGTAGATGATGATAAATAACATAATTATGTATAATATATTACATTTCTGACTGTATATCCCTGTAATTGTATTACACACTGTAGCTTTAAGAGACAAACAAAAAAAGGGTTTATTGAGACTTTCTACCAATGTGCATGATGACACACATCCAAAAAAAAAAATCACTATTGTTATGAGGCAGAAAAAAGTCAGACAATGCGGAAAAAGGATGTCAAATATCTTAATACCACATAGTTAATTACTTAGTGAAAGAGAGAAGGCGAGGAGGGCTAACACAATGGAGGAGCTTTATATCCTAAAACCCATGGGTGCATACAATCAGAGTTTTAAGAGCTTTGTAAAGGACTTCCAAACTCTTTATATGAATAACAAGGTTCTGGTGACTGGCAGAGTGAGTTATTACAATAACATACAGTTATAGTATATTATTCTCCTAGCTTGCAGATACAGGCTATACAGTTGGAGTCCTTGAGAGGAGGTGTCCTCCGCCTTTGAGGTGTCTCTGTTCCCTAACATCTATATAAAAGGCTAGTATTACCTCTTCAGTATGCAGTCAAGGGTTCAATCCAAATACAGCAAATAGCCCCTAACCCCTGTTCCTTCTCTTTCCTTAGGGTCAACAGTAAGAAGACCTTGTACAAAATATGGCAAAGTGATTCCCACTCTGTACTACATCTCCACTTACGACACCGGGAGGCTTTTCCTGACTGAGATCAGCAGCACTCATCTGCTTTATTAGAGTGGTATCTTCTCCTTCCTTTCTTATTATGATTTGCCATGAGAAATTAGTTTCTATGGATTAATAATAATAATAATAAAAAAGGTTTAAATTTAATTTATTTTAAAGGAATTGTTAGGATGACCTGTCCAGGGTGTGCATAGCCTCTCCCCCGTAGACAGCAATAGATAGGCACCAGCACCCCTCGCGACCCCAGCTGAGATAAACCATGATGGAAAATGGATGGATGAATTGTTAGTATTGCAATAGGTTCCATTGAGGCATAATTGTTAGCCTTCTTGCCTTCCTAGCAAAAGGTTAATACGTTTGAATCTTAACTTGGCTATTTCAGAATGGTTTACCTGTATAAGTATAGGTTCCCCACAGGTATTGTAGAAAATCAGTTGATTTTCGAAAGTTGCGCAAAGATTGGAAAGAGGACCTTCATTAATATCACCTATTGTCTTATAGTTGGCTTCAGTTTGGTCTCAGGGATTAAATCATCAGAAGTTTTATAAAACGATCAAAGTCCATTATTGATGTTTAGAGTCTCCTGAGCTATCCCTTGGGCCTACTCTTAGTGGGCAGTGCCTGGAACATCTCCTGAGAGATGCGTCCAGGTAGTATCCGAAACAGATGTCCAAACCAACTCAGCTTCCTCCTCTGCATATGCAACAGTAGTAGCTCTACTCTGAGCCTCTCCCAGATGGCCGAGCCTTCTCCCTCCTTCTAAGCGAGTGCCTGTCCACCCTCCAATAGAAGCTAATTTCAGCCTCTTTTATCTCAGATCTCATTCTTGGTGATGACCCATATTTCTTGACCATAGATGACCATTGGCTCAGCTCTCTTTTCATTACAACGCACCAGTACAGATCTATCTGCCTACTTATTCTTCTCATTGGCACCAAGTATGGAAATGAAATAAAAAAAAACTGTTATTATGTATTTGCAGATGATGTTTTCCCTCTCACACTCGAAAAAAAAATGTGTATGGATCAGAATAAACTGAAATGTGGAAATACTGCTTTAAAGTTTAAATGTCTTTGCTGATGGAAACAATGTTGAAGGAATTAACTGAGATAATTCGAGATAGTCTTTTGTTCCTTTTGCTGTAGAAAAAAGGGTTAAACAGAAAAGCCACAAGGCATTTTCTAAATACTGACATACATTCAAGAAGATTATTACACAGGGATAAAGACCCCAGAGCCAAATGAGTCAGGATGCTCTGGTTATAAAAAAAGAGAGACTAAACATGTAAATCAGACTACTAAAAAAAGATAAGGCCAAGAATTACAAATAACAGGATCACGGAAAGTCATACAGAGACAACTAACGCCACAACAACACACACCAACCTTGACAAGTGTAGTGAAGAGAAATGCAACAAAGTCCAAGTTAATTGTTTTAAGCACAAGAAACTAAAACAACAACAACAGAAACTGTTGCAATAGCCTTAAAGATCTGCCAAATAACAAATTGTAATAATTGTAAAATTAGCTAAATCTGAACTTGGACATGTTGTGGGTAGTACCAGGACTTGACAGTCTCTGAGGGTCTAGCTCTGAAGGTCTAGCTCATAGCTCATTGGTGAAAATGGAAAGCAGAACAAATGTGAAATACCATAATATAAAATAAGAACAATAAAAACATATAAGTGTGATATTAACAATATAATCAAAATTAGACTAGTGTTTAATATGTATCAAAAGGACCTAATGTCAGGATTTGTTTGAGGGTTGAGGACCCAAAAGCAGAGGCAGGCAGGCAGAGGTGAATATATGGTTGGTTTAATGAAGGGTAACTGAAAAAGTCCAAACAAACAGGCAACTAAGAATCCAAAAACCAAAATGAAAACATTTCGTAAAAATTCAAAAAATATCCACTGGTCGTTAAAGGGCCCTTTAACGATGAATGGGTTAAAGGGCCCTTTAACGACCGACTCTCAGAATCATAGACAGGTTTCAGATATTACAGGCTAACGATGGAACCAAACGACCCATTCATCGGTTACCATTTGCATGTTTCCAAGTGATACAAGGCTTCGTCTATATAAGACTCAAACTCCCTGCGGATCAAGGCATTTGAATTGAGAAAGCTTCCTGGAGAGGTGGCGAAACATCTTCAAATCTTGGAAACCAAGTCCAGTGGATATTTTTTGAATTTTTACGGAATGACTATGACCTGGATGACTGAGATCCTTCATCAGCAAAATGAAAACAAAGTCCAAAAGAAAAAACAAACAAGAAACCAGGACTCCAAAATGTAAGAATTCAAAACATGAAAAAATAAGAAGAAAACAAACCAGAAAACCATGGAGGAATCAGGGAATCCAAACTCAATGAGGAATGCTCTCTTCGTCCTCTGGCATGGGAGCTGCCTTGGAGCTCGTCTGCCTGGCTGTGTGTTTCCTGGACGGGGCCGCCTTTTACAGCTTCTTTTTGTATCTCTGCTTCTGTCTCCTTGAACCCCAGTCGGCCTCGGCAGATGGCCGCTCACACTGAGCCTGGTTCTGCTGGAGGTTTCTTCCTGTTAAAAGGGAGTTTTTCCTCTCCACTGTCGCTACAAGCATGCTTAGTGTGAGGGATTGTATTTGAGTCAATGAGTCAATGCAATCAACTGGTTTTCCTTAGATAGAAAACTTTGTATCAATTTGACTGTATGATCTGGTTGAACTGTAAAGTGCCTTGAGATGACATGTGTTGTGAATTTGGCGCTATATAAATAAACTGAATTTAATTAAATTGAATTGAAGAGACAAAGTTGGAGCATGTGAGAAGAAGGCGGAACAGAACAGAGAGAGTATCTGTAGGAGATTGAAACAAAGAGAGGGTTAACGAGCAGATTAGGAGCAGGTGTGAGCAGAGCAGAAACAAGAAAGGAGCAAGAGAAAAAAGGAGAACTCAAGAGGGCAGCAGAGGGCAACAAATAAAAACCTGAGAACTGAAAATAACCAGAAAAAAACAAAATAAGAACTAAACCACTAAGACTATAAAACATGGAGTAAAGCAAAACTGAACACTCAAAAGAAAAACATAACAGAGCCAAGACTGAAACAGTAACTAAGAATAAACCAGAGAACACAGCAAAATAAATAAAAAACACTAACACTAGAAAACAACTAGTAAAGCAAAACTGAACACTAAAAAAAAAAATATAACAGAACCAAGACTGAGACACTAACTAAGAAAAACCCAAGGAACGCAACAACATAAGAATTAAACCATAAAAAAACCTATAAAACAAAGAGCAAAGCAAAACTGAATATCAAAAGAAAAACAAAACAGAAACAAAAACCTAACACCTAATGACAAATGGATTTAAAAGAAACAATAAAAGAAGCTGCCATTTGAAAAGAGATTTTACTTTAGAAGTTAAAGTAGTCCAATGCATTATGTCTGAAAAGACATAGCTATATCTTTAAGATTTCAACATCTTGCTGCTGTAAGAGCTTTTAATTTCAAAACATATTTTTTTGCACCACATCCATAGCTATTTTATTGGTTGTACTGTAACCTGTTTACACTGGCTCATTTAGTCCTGCCTGGTTCTGCCTTTAAAATCAGGCTCTAACAGCTCCTTTCCAGTCTGATATGTGTGTATAGAGATCATTGCAGTGCAGCTGACCAGGCTACCATTAGATAATGTATTCAATTACTCGAGATAAAAATCTGTTAAAACTTATTGTGATTGTTTTTTTGTTTTGTTTTTTTCTTATAGGCAGGCATTCTCTCCATAACCAGTACTTACAGTTGCAGCCATTCAAAACAGCCATTCCCAGTCAAATGCCAGCTGAATAGCAGACCACTTCCCTCCAACTCCAACTTCCTGCCATTGGAGTGACCCCTTCTTGCATATTTTTTTACTTTTGGCTCACTTACTTTTCACTGGAATTACAGGATTCTGACCAGGAGATGATAGCTGCGCTTTAGATTTTAATTTACAAATCATGACAGAAATAATACTTTATTGATACAAATATTGATATTTAAAAAGGAATTGTAAGAGACCAGCCAAGGACCATTAAGGAAAGTGGGACATTTTTGAATGGCTACTACTGTTTCCCAAATTTTCAGAATATCCAGGCGGTTTTTTCTTTTTTAATTCTGTCTTGTAATTCAAATTTAAATGGGTATTCCGATTCACATTTTGCCGAAAGCCATTAATGAATGCATGAAACTTGGCGAAGTCTGTTGAATTGGGTCGACATGTCTTTCAGCTATATGTGTTTGGGAGTCTCAAGAAGCATTTAAGGCGAACATTAAAAGTTATTTCCATTATACAGTAGTTTATTGTGATAATTCAAGTTGGCGGAAGAGATCAAGATTTAAAGGCATCACATGTTCATGCAAAGGAAGATATTATGTAGACTGAGATATGCATATGCAGCTGCAAAGCCCTTAAGCTTGTTAGTAAAGTAAATCTTCCAACTCCTGCAAGTATACAGGCCCTTTATGACATTATGAAATATGCATTCAGCGGCATATGGTGTGCCAAGCTGTGTTAGAGCCAATCCAGCTGCAGCCCATACACTCACCCCATAAATCCATACCCATTACTGCCATTACTCTTTTTTTATCTCCAGAGTTCAACAGTTCAAACTCCATCACACAGGAGAAACCCCTCGACATCTGCTCCTGTTGCCATCGCAACTGCCGCCTCTGCTGCTGGGGCTGATGCTGCTGCTGTCTGACAGATCAGAAGGAAAGGATAAAAAGGGGGGGAAAGATGAGTAAGTGGGGCTTTTTTATTGCTGCAGGTGCAATCTAATGCACTGTGATGCCAACAAAGTGCAGAAAAGCCTGCTTTTCAAGAGAGTTTCTGGTCTCGTTCTTCAATCATCTCACACACCTGGACTATTATAGGTGTTTTTCCAACACATCAAAATGCATTTTGTCCTTTTATATCTGGAGGGAAAGAAGTGTCTCTCGTGTCCTTTGCATCAGAGAACCAAAGCCAAATGTTCAAAGTGCTCACTATAAGAAAAACTGCAACAATATCCTTTATAAATTAAATGTCATTTAAAACAGCAATACATTTTGAAGTTCATTTTTGTTTTAACTAAATGTTTAACTTTTAAGTTTACATAATATATTTTGGGTATTAATCAATAATAGGCTATGCAACTTATGTTCAATTTCTAGATGCTTTGCTGTGCATTTTGAACAGCTGCATTAAGGTCAGTGGAAACGATAGCATTCATCCTCTAAGGCGGGGGTCGGCAACCCGCGGCTCCGGAGCCGCATGCGGCTCTTTAGCGTCCCCCTTGCGGCTCCCTGGAGCTTTTTCAAAAATGTATGACCCCTGCTCTAAGGCCTTAACAGGTGGTTTTTGCCTTGACTATTGATTACAAATTGTACTAAGGCAAAAACCACCTGCTGTTTTCAAGGGCCGCTTGAAGTCATTTCGAACAGGGGGTGCTGTGAAATTTTGTAAGATTTTTTTTTTTTTTTTGGACAAATGACCTATGACCCTATAGGCCTATTTAAATTCAATAAAAATAAATAAGTAAATAGATGAGATTCACTACTTTATTGTCATAAACACTTCAGTGCACGCAACCAGGGTCTGTAACACACAAACATCATCAGTTCTCAGGTGAATATTTGCGCATTTATTTAAACTAAACATGTGACTCTATTAGCCCTGAAATCCTTTTATGCAAACCATAAGGAAATAATTATTTTATGTAAACTTTATTGAAGAGTTCTCCACATCCATTACACAAAGGACACAGGATTAAAATAGATCAGATATCAAAATAACACTCTCTAAAATACTATGATTACATTAAACTGCACGAATAGATATGAAAGTGCTCAGTGGCACATTACTCTTACTTTGAACTTGCAGGGTGCCCTGGTTACCTGCTAGGTTGGGTTGCGGGTGCTTGTTCTGTCTCTAGTTTTCTTCTTTACTGGTGGTGGTTTTCCAAAAAATTCTAAAATGCGTTTCTGTGCCATATTTCCTCCTCATGTCTGTCATTAGACTATGTTAATTTACTGGTCTGCTGCTGCAAGCGGGATGCCGCTGCAGTCACTAGCTTGCTTGATGTTGCTATGATAACGTAACTTCCATGAACTTGTGTTGATTAGGCGTAAAAATAATTAAATTCAAATCCAGAAACACGTAATAGTAAAAGTCAAAATACTTTGCACAAATTTATGAATTGTATTTTTTATGCATTTTTTAAAAATCTCCCTCTCGCCAATAGGGGGTGCTGCAGCAACCCCAGCACCCCTCTTCCCGCGGCCATGACACTTAGGGGTGTAGAAATATACTGATGCACACTGATTCTGAATAATTAACAATCCAATCACAGTGATCCAAAATAGAAAACATCAGTCCACATTGTGATCATTTAGATACATCTATATTTGAAATCCGCAAGGCACCGAACTATAGAGAGCAGATGACATATTATCTGTTTGTTCTCATTTAGCAAATAAAGGCCAGAACACACCTACTGTAGTCCGACTTTGCGTACAATCCGGCAGAGAATAGTGTCGGACGAGGTCGTGGCGTTCAGTGCTCATTAAAAGTCGATAGGGATGATCACACCTGACAGGATCTTATGGAAGGAAACTTGCATAGGTCCGAATGAGATAGACCCCAGGTCTTTTTTACTCCGAATACACAGCAATTCAGCTGAAATTTCATGGGTCTGACAGGAAGAGAGATGCAGTTAGAAATCCCACATCCGCTTTGGGGGAAAATGCTAAATTAAATCTGTAAGTCGTACTGGGAAATAGTCTGGTTTGTAGTCGCACATAGCATACACAGCAAGCGGGACAGACTTGTTCTAAAACAATCAATGAAACATTTTAAAAAAGAATACTTTAACCATGATACAGTAGGAGTTCAGGAAGGAAAACAGATAAAGAAGTGATTCTCTTTGAGCCTCGCAAAACTAACAGAAAACGCAGTTTAACATCTCAAATTTAAAAAAAAATTCAGGAGGAGAAAAAAATGATATAGTAAAATAGTGATCTTTTTTGAGCCTCACGAAAAACAAAATAACAAAGGGCAGACAGAGCAGGTAAGGACAGTGTATCTCTCTCAACTCTTTATGAGCTCAGATACATTTCTCAGATCTCTCTCTGAGATTCACCTCTCTGCCTCAGTCAGCAAATAAACCACCCCACTGTGTTTATTGCTGAGTTTGCCCTTTCTGTCCATATGTGTTTTGTAGACCTGAAGAAGGTGTTCGACAGTGTCCTTCATAGTGCCCTATGGGGCTGAGTATTGAGATTTTGCCAATGTTTTATTCACATTTTTAGTTAATTTCCCCCTTTAATTACCACATTGTAAGATCAATTAAGACTTCACAAATTTCCCGTATGGGGACCCATATCCATTTATTTTGTCCCATCAGTGCAACCCAGGGTTTGCTAAAGGTTTATTTACACAAAGTTAGAACTTTTTACAAGAATTATTACAAGAATATTTCAGCTACTCATGGTTGTTAATTAAAAGATGTATTAGTTGGACCTTTAGTCCATGAGCAGGTACTGTACAATTAAAAAAATAAAATACAATTAATAAAAAGTATAATCATGTAGTGTCAAAAATATTCATGTCAAAGTTATGATAGAAAATGGTATTAATTATCGTAATTACAGAAAATGTTTTGCTGCGTATTAGACCCTCACTTAATTGGGGATACTTAACCCTTTATAGGGCAACTTAGCGTTTTTGATCACTTACTTACCCCTTACAAATGGAGTCCCCCCCCCTCCCTCAGTGAGGTCTAGAAGCACAAGATCTATATCCATTCAGCAAAGATGTTGCTACATGGCTTTACATCTTATTTTGGCATTTTACCAATTAGATGAGCCCTTGAATTATATATTACCTAATTAAGCTGAAAAAAAAAGTTAAGTGAGGAAAAAATGTAAAACACTAATTGAAAAGTTAAAAAGTAAAGCTAAAACGTTAATAAGCCTTGTTAACAATTATATTTAGGTTTATAAACTAATAAATGTAAGTGCCAGTATCAGCATTAATGCCTCTAAGGGTATGTTGTACCAAAAAAAGCGTTTCTTTCACTCTTAGAGTATTTTTCATGAAGTTCTTATAGAAGCACTTTTACTATTTCTCTTAATATATTTGGGCAAGTTTGTGTTTCTTGTTATTTGATTGACATTAATTTTTGCTATCAAAGTATCCATATTTTTTGAATGTTACAAAAGTAAATAAGGTCGTGTCCTAGATTCCAATAACACCATTGGCTTGAAATTTTGATTTTCTAAGTATTTCACTGAGTGCCCGATAAAGGGTTAAAAACAAATGATAGTGTAAGTCATCATTAGAAATATATTAGACTTATAAGTCATGGTTAAAGTGCATGTACTGAAGCTGCCTCCCCTTCGTAACCAATGTTAATATTTTGTATGAGTTGGTAGTAAATGTTTCTTTTTTATTTTTGTGTAGAGTTGTGTAACATTTTGGAAATGGGGGAAGAAAAAAAATTAAAAATATCGGCTTCAAAAAAGGGGGGAAAAAATACAGCAACACTTATTTGGAATTGGTTAGACTGATGTCCAAATAATCGGTATTAACATGGGCATAGAAAAAAAACCTTTGTAGGTGGATCTCTAGTAATTATGCAGTTCTGAAAAAGATGAAAACTGTCAAACTTTAACAGTTCATTTTCTTTTTCTTGTTGAAGATATAAAAAAAGTGCATGTAGGATTTAGAAATGTTGCTAAAGCCCATGCCCATTTAATTATTAATCATTTAAAAATATAAAAAGGATTAATAAGAGATAAGGCCCAGTTGTAGCATAAAAAGGGTTTCATGCAGCCCCTTTGTAGCATATCTGTGCTCGCAGAAGAAAGAAGTAGTCAAACAGTGGGCCTTTAGCCTGAGCTGGTAAGCGTGGTTATTTCATAAATCTTAAATGTCAACAGAGGATCTTTGCTTTTTTTAAGCAACTGCAGAATATAGGAGGACAACGTGATCTAGTAGTATATTGAAGAAAAATTTATACCAATACCTTTTTCTTTCCAAAAAGAAATATGCTCATAAAAATCAAAGTGATTATTTTTATTTATTCATTTGGGTCCATGCTGCATGACAACGCTATTAAACCTTTGGAAATATTTGCATATCTCCACAGGGAAAATAAATAGAACCATTTCACAAATTGACACCTAAATTGCCAATTTAGAGTTTGCATCTTCACAAACTGTGCTCAAATTTAAAATTAATTCCCCCAAAATGTGTTTGTAAATTACCAACAGGGTTAAAATGGGATCGTTAGAAAAAATATTTCTCCCATTATTAAGTTAATTTAATTTCATGTTAAATCCCATGCTTCAGAATCTGGAATAATAACAATAATAACTGTGATGGTTTAGAAAAAAAAAATGGCACCAATTAGCACGCTCATTTGTGCATCTGACTGCGTTATGAATAATTCATGAAATTAGAGAATGGAGGGTTCAGCTTTCCCACTGAGGGGGGGATTGGTATAAAGACAGGAGCCACTGCTGCCTTTTCTTAGAAAACATGCTCAGACTGCTGCCGCTGCTGCCTGGATACAGCTGCACAAGCCAGGTAACTCCTATTCCAATACAAACTTTTATATTTTTTGTAAAATTACACTTATTTCTTTTTATTTATTGTGATTCAACAAATTTAAATGCCTGTTTTTGTATACTTTTAGCATTATAATGACATTTATATCTTTAGGTAAAGAAAAAGGCTTTTAATTTTTATAAATATTGCATCTATACAACTACTTTTAACAGGATTTTTCAGTAAAGCTGACAAATATTCCACGTATTTAATATTTGCCAGCGTAATCCTTCATTGTTGCTATGTGTAAAATAGAATATTTAAAAATAATTGATTTCCATGCAAAATTTAACATACATTGTTTTGCAATTTATATTCATAATAATCCACATCTTTATTCAGCACAGTTGTCTTGCAGGAAAAAGTCCTCCCTGAAACCAGCGGAGCCCAGGACCTGGAAGCCGGAGCAAGGCCCGGTCCCTCTGCGCGGTGCTTTCACAGTTCAGAGGCACCTCGACCTAAATGCAATGTGACAGGAGAACCTTTACTGAAACAAACGGGAATATAGTATCAGGGAAGGCTGACCGAGCTGTGAACCGGAGCCCTAACACAGACCAGATTAACATCAGCAGAAATAGCTCTATGGTTTTTTTAGATCGCTTGTATGATGGCAGGCAGGAAAATGCATTAAAGCTTGTCCTCTCATATGAACCTGCAGATGTCTAATTAAACAGGCTGATGTGAGAGACCTTATTTAGCCCCAGCTCCATCTGTGAACTTTAACCACTGAACTGGACCATTTCCTGAGGTGCTGCTGTTCGATTTCCCGCAGGCTGGTGTTTCTGGGTCTGAGCTTTCAGTCCTGGTGTCATCCATCAGAAATCTCCTCCATGATGTGGGCTCAGATTCACCCCTATGAGTTTGATTTTGAGAACACCAATGGGATCGTCCCTGTATGCGAGCTCCAGCGTTGCACATTCATGTTAAGTAAGGTCAACAACTGAACTACAGTATATGACATAAAAAGCTGTCAAACCAGAAGTCCTGTTTCTGACTGACTGCCAGTCAAGCTGACTGGGTTGGTTTAGGTCAAATGACAGCGGTTGGTCGAGAAGGAGCTGAAGCTGCAACGTGCCGGCATAAAACCACTTTAATGGATTATGAGTCACATTCAGGAGCAGTTTAGTCAGCAGGAGAACCGGCAGGGGTAGAAACAAGTCAAGTAAAGTGCATATAAGTTCTTGCATACAAGTGCAACATGAATCTATTGGAGGTGAAATATATTTTATTACTTTTTGTGTTTTGTGAGACTGATTCACCTTTTGTTAGTTTTAGATTCAAATACAGTAGAACTGGTCGTAAGAATTCAGAGCTCTATTTGGCTGCATGTTTATCACTTAATTATTAAAAAGACAGTTACAGATCAATCATGATAAAATAGATGTGCACAATATAATGACACATTTCTGTCATATGATTTTCTTTGAGTAAATGCATTAGAATTATTAACAGGAAGCTGTTCCAGCTATGCTACCACCCTACAATCTGACCTCTTTTCACACTGGGTAAATTGCAAAATAGCTTCTCTTTATACATCTTAATCTCTACATAAAAATAATACACCAAAGAAAATGATGCATCCAACATAAACAGACAGATGCCATTAATCCATAGATGGCATAGAAACACAAAAAACACACATTCTATCATATATGTTTGCATGTTCTGAACAGGAAACACTTCTGAAAACAATGCTACAAACACGAAAATATTCATTGTACATAATCATTAAATGTTATTAATAGAAACAAACAAGTACCTTTAATCGCAAATATACAGAACAGAAGAAAATTCCCCCCCAAAAAACAAATAAACAAAGGTTAATATTAAGGTATGTAAATACAACTTTACTATTAAAATACAAATACAATACAAATAAAACTTGAGGATGATTTATTATATTTCAAGACCTGCATGATATTAAGCATAATTAAAAATTAAAAAATAAATTCTAAACATGTATTTTAAAACAGAAGAGAAGATCGGTGCAGTAGATCCTCTGTGATGAAGGTTCCTTCACACCTTCACATAAAGCACCAGTGGGATATATCTATACAGACACAATTTTATAGTATATTTGTTTTCATCATAAATTGTTTTTGAACCTTTCCCTTCATAAAGCTATCTTGATGTGTGTTTGATAAATAAAGGCAGGGATATTTCATATAACTTTTTTGTATATTACAGATAACATAATAATATTTATACTGTTAAAACACGTTGGTTGATAGAGCCCATTGCCCTAGGGTTAGGGGAGTGTTAGCCTAGGGGTTTAGAGAAGTGCGCTTGCAAGTACCGGGTACTGGGTTGCAAGTACTGGGTTCGATCCCCACAGTCTGCACTCTGGATCTCTGAGCAAGACCCTTAACCCCACACTGCTCCGTGGGTGCAGCACAATGGCAGCCCACTGCTCCCCAAGGGGATGTCTTAAATGCAGAGAGTGAATTTCATTGCTTAGTACTTATGACAGTGTAATAACAATAAAGTTGAAATCTAAAAACAAAAGTTAAGTTTTGCTTATTTTTGCCACTGGTATCTAGTTACTAATCGTCTTGGTCATTTTGGGAGCGATTCAAATTTGTTGACAGATCTTTGATGTAAAACAATTGTTGCAAGCTTTGAACACCTCACAGAGCTCTGTTTAGTCTTCAAATGAAAATGGAGAAGATCTTATAACTGCAAACCTTCTAGGAAATGTTCCTTTATTTAAACTTAAAGGAAAGAAGGAGATTATCAAAGAAGAGGCCAACATGCCCATGGCTCAGGTTGCAGAATCTTTCAAACCTGCCTATAGAAGAGTCGCAAGAAGAAAGGAATTCCTAAAACAAAAACCTGATAAGTTAAATGTGCAATTTACTATAGGTTGAGCAGAGGATGCAGTGGAAAAAAGGTTCTGTGCTTTTCCTTATTATAACAAAGTAAAGGCAACCCTGGAAGAAGATCCATAAAAGGCTGCAAAGGAATTGAGGTGGGCCTGAGATTTACCTTCTGGTAGTATATACATACACACACACACACACACACACACACATATATATATATATATATATATATATATATATGCATATATATATATATATATATATATATATATATATATATATATATATATATATATATATATATATACCATATAGTTTATAACCCAGTGAAATTCCTCAAATACATTATTTAAGGAAATAAGAATCTGTCACATGACTTGAAATATTGTATTTGCTCACTCTTTATCCAGTTTGAATAATCTTAAGATCTTTAATATAAAAAAATAGGGCAATATTAAATTTTTTAGGAGACCCAAAAAGACAAGCAGGTGTATTTGCAGCTACAGATGTATTGATTGAGGGTAGCTGAAAAAACATGAATTGAGCATCATTTATAATTTTTTACTTCTACAGCAAAATCGTTCACTTCTTTTTTATAGTTATGATGCATAAGATACACTGAAGTTACTTGTTTTAACTTGATATGGGTTTATCTTAAAAAAGAATCTAATAATTTAAATACCTTTGATGTCTCTAGGCTAAATCCAATTTAGATCAGATTTAGTGATGCTAAACATCTTCTCTGCTTTTAGAAACAAAGAAAATGTATCATTAGATCCTCCTGAGCTGTATTTATTTAAAGATCAAAGGTAAGGCAATTGTTCCTTTTAAGCTGACATGGGGATCAATCCAACAACCTACTGCTGTCATTTAAACTGAGCCACAAAGCCGATAAAAACAGTACCCAAACCTTAGGCTATTTTAATTTGTATGTTAGACATCACTCAGTGACCCAATCAAGGACAATACAACAGTAATAATTTTACACTCAACATTCAGCCTTACATATTACTTGTATGAAATCATTGCATTGCTCATGTATTCGTACCCGCTATATAGGAAGGCTTGGGAGTTTTATTTAGGCTGCTGTTCTGTCAGCTGAGCATACCTGGTCAGATCGGCATAGCCATAGTCAATACCCGCTCATCCCTTTAGTTTATCCTTTTAGTTGTGTACGAAAAAACTATTTAATTACTTCGTTTTTGGTGTTTTTTGAAGCATATGGCGATCTCACCTTAAATTTTTTTTTTTTGTACACGACTAAAGGGATACACACCCGTCGTGGTAGTTTGAAGTCTATTTTTCATACAAAACTAAAGGGATAAACACAAATCTGATGTCTTGCACATGTGTATTGAATTTGGGATGCTAGTCTGCTAATTTGACATAACACCACCAACCTGATCGATATCGGTCACTCCTTTGAAGTAGCATCTTGTAACATTAGCCTGGGAAGCTAAAGGTTAGGCACAAATGGTTTTTGCAGATGGACAAGGTGTCAGGAGGGAGTTCTGTGGAGTGGACCCAAAGGTGTTCACTTTACACTGTTTATGGTCAGCAGGCAAGCTAGCTAACCAGAAACAATATTCACCTGTGAGAAGTTAAACAACCTAACTATATTTAGAAAATGGCACAGAAGAAAATAAAGAACTAATTACATAAACCAAATTGAAACAATAACACTATTTAATTACTGATGCATGAATAGAGCTAATCACTTAAAATAAATGCATGAACACCAGAAAACCACCAGATCAAAGAAGAATCCCCAAAAAACATGAACATCTTAAAAATGATGACACTGGACCTAAATAATATATTTGAATTAAAGACAAAGTTGCTTAAAGGGTATGTTTTCTGAAAATCCCTTTTTAGTCCTTAACTAAACTGTAAAAAATGTCTGTAAATTCGATTGATTGACTTTATTGATCTCACAGTGGAGAAATTGACTTTCTCCACTGTATTCACAGTATATAGTACTGTATTTATTATAAGGAATTTTCCATAATTTCTTTATGGATCTTTCAACTGTATTTATCAGAGCCGTTCAGGTAAGAGAGTTCTGACAACTCCACTGATGAGAACTGACAAAATTTTAGAGTAATTCACATTAGAGAAAGATTTAGAGAAAACAATTCTGTAAAAACAATGGATAAAGTTTTTATTTATGGAATGAAAAAAAGAAAAACCCTGAAAAGTTCCTGTCAAGAAAACTACCAGGATGTTTTCTGTTGTTTTTTTTTGTTTGTCATGTACAGTAGACGACTAAAATTAGCTTAACGCGTTTTTTTCAAATACAGGTTGATCCGCTTACAATCGCAAGCTTTATTGCTTGGCTCTTTTGTCTGTCCAAATCCCTCTTACCAGCGCTATGCCATGTGTATCAAATGTAAGCAGTCTTTTTGACTTGTAATACCAGACATGACTGGCGTTGCACTCAATGTTACCACGTAAATTAACAGATCGGCCCGGATCTGATCTTCCCACTGTATGCCAATCAGAGGCGAATCATTTGAAGGCGATTTTAACAAAGCTGACTTGCAGAGTCATTTCACCTGGGTCAACGCAGGTCTGGGAGCTGAACATTAATTTTTATTTATTTTCCGTTTTAAATAACTTATACCTGTTAATTTCTCTGTCCACTTTCTGTATAACTCAGCCAAACAGACATTCTTATGTGGACATATGAGGACGAAAGAGAGTTTAGCATCACCTTAATGCTGTAATGTGGGGAAGAAAGGCAGGAAACTGCAGCTTGAGAAGCATTTCCTTGCTGTGTGTAGCATTTTAAGATAAATTGGAAAACACTTTGTAGGGCTGAACCATTTTGCTGGTTCCTCAGCTAATGGTCAAGAAGGAAACAGGCCTAAGAATGAAGGTAATAGACTCAGCAACTCTTGCTTATATCAGTGATTTGGTAAAACATGACTGGAATAAATTCTGTTAATGCTTAAACATGTTTCCTTGTTTTTGTACACTATTTGAGAAACATCCCTTCTCGGATTGAACCGGGATGATCAAATGATGATTGAACACACTGCCGCTAAAAGCCTTAGGTTTAAATTGTCTTTTTGGCCATTGGGAAAGGGATATGAGTGCAGAAAATTTGTATTTAGACTCTGTAGGTGCTGCTTAGATATATTTATATTCTGTTTACTGTCTTAACTATAGGTCATATCTGGCTCAAACATGTAAAGTTGGTTTTATGCTTTGAAGGCTGCGTGAAATTTGTATGGCCAAGTCTTCA
This sequence comes from Cyprinodon brontotheroides, assembly GCA_018398635.1. NCBI lineage: Eukaryota > Metazoa > Chordata > Actinopteri > Cyprinodontiformes > Cyprinodontidae > Cyprinodon > Cyprinodon brontotheroides. The sequence goes on from JAGKQL010000028.1 coordinate 3,727,521, forward strand.
AATGTTGACATTTGGAATCAAATGTTCTCCACAGCTGGATTATCTTATTTCTGCTATTAAACTAGAAAAAATCTGTAGCCGGTGCAGAAAAACAGCATTTGAGGAGTCAGTGACGAATGAGTTGCTCTCAGACACACTAAAGAACAGCAGACAAGGAGGGGCGTTTGGAGCTACAATAACAAGAAATTCAGACTAAGGTATTGCAGTGAAACTTAAATAGATCACAAGTGAACAATTAAAATAAAAAAGGAAAGATTTAAAAGCTTATGTCCACTTTAGCTTTAACAATGTTAATGTTTAGGAGTGGCCATCTGACAGTTATGATCGCTGTCCTTTATAAAAATTTGTGACCAAAGCAAAGCTTACCTGTAAAGTTCTGAATTAATGTGTGTCAGTCATAACCTCATCAGGCTACTGTTACAGAGCTGCCTACCTAATCACAGTCTTTAATTAATTTAAAAGCAAATTCCAACTGACCAGTTTACCAGAAGAATAATGCTACGTTCACACCACAAGCAGCCAGAGCAGCAAAAACGCACGTATTGCTTCATTTTTGATGCTTGTACAAGTTTTGTTTTGACACGCGGTGGAAAAGTGGGTCTGATGCGTGTTGGGCGGAGCTACCCTATCCTTTCTTTGCCTGTAACAATGGTAGCTATATATGCTGTGTTCAGTGGGTAAAAAGTAGTTTTAATATGTTTTCTCAGTGAGAAAGTCCTCCTGAAAATTTAATCTTTGCAGTCACTTCATCCAGAATACCATCCTGCCTTCAAATATTATTTCGCTGTCGGACCCGCTCAGACCCCCACATAGGGCTGGGCGATATAGAAAAAAAAGCTTATCGATAAAAAAAAAAATGCATATTGATCGACATCGATAATTATTGAAAAGATTTTAAACCATATTTTATGTGCAGCTCTGCCTGGACATTTTATGATATTGCTAAATGATTTAACTTTAATAAAAGAACACAAACACAGACTTCCAATTAAATCTTTATTTAACCAACTTTTTAACCATAACAGAATTGTTTTAAAGAAAAATAACTTAAGAGACCTGAGTTATGTTATTTATTAAATACTGACAAAAGAATAAACTAAAGTGTACCAGAAAAGTGACCGAAAATAAATATAAAATAAATAAATGGACCCCCCCTCCCCCCCGCATTCTACTAAGCTGAGTTTCCTGCTTAAACCTGAGTTATTATTTTGAAGTTTGCTGGCCTCTCAGCATTTTTTCTCTCAATTGTTACAACTCACATGGGAAACTGCCCAGAACTGAAAATATATATATATTTTCCTAAATTCCCCTAAGATTCCTCGGAGGAGACGGAGGCACGCCGGGGCCTACAGAGCTCTCAGTACTTCCTACGCCGGTGTGAGCTGGCTGAGATGATAGCGAAAAAAAAGTTGGTTGTGAATTATCAGACTTGGTTTTCTACCAGTTCCCACACACATTTTACAGAATACCCACGCGGTTTGTTTTTCAGTCCGACTTGCCATGACCGAAATACTGCCAAACTGGCGAACTACAAAACCCTTTCTTTGGAACAATTCTCCCTCCTCCTTGCTGCATCTTCATATGTGCTCTGTGTTGTAGGTTTGGAGAGGGCGGCGCTAGGTGACGGCGTGCCTGGGTCCGATGATTGTGATTGGCTTTATTCGAGGGGAAGCACTGACTAGCATATAAACTACATGCTAGGCTACAATGAGAAGGAAGGGAAAACTGCGTCTTTTTTATCCGAACTTTTATCATACTCTCTTATTTTTCTATTGAGCCACATCGCCTATCTATCGATCGATATATATCGCTATTGAATTATAAGCCCAGCCCTACCCCCACATACAGGTGGTGCGCTTTCACTCAGTAAATCCCATTCAACAGCAGCCCATGGCCTGTGGTCTCTCTTGGCTGGCTGGAAGGTAGTTTTCATCTACGTAATCCAAGCTCCAGGCACCACCAGGAAAATAGAAGCATGTTTTTCCCGGCAGATTTCTCGCCATTTTAGGGTTAATTTAGGGCGCGCACAAAACAGTTTCAGAGGAGTGATCACATTGGCGCCTCTGCATCAGCAGTGCTGTGTCTGTCTCCCCTGCCAGCTCCCAGATCAGCTTCTCTGATTGGTTGATGTGGCAAATTGAGCAGCAAAAGTTAAATTTTCCAACTCCAGCAGCAGCTGCGCAACCACTTACGCCGCAGGCATCAGATGCTCAGAAGCTCACGACGTGCTGCTCCTGCTGCTCAATACACGCTGCAGAACGTTTTGCTGTGCCTTGATGCACATCAACCATTGACTTTGCATGTAAACTAGCTGCTCCTGCTGCTCAAAACGCGCTGCGGAACATTTTGCTGTGCCTTGATGCACGTCAACCCTTGACTTTGCATTTAAACTAGCTGCTCCTGCTGCCTTTACTGCTTTAGGTGTGAAGGTAGCATAACAGCATAGATGAGCTTTACATCCTCATCTTGGTTAAATGGTCACTTTTGCAAAGTAATTTTTGCTTTACCTTATATGAGGACATCTTCTCCCTCGGTCGAGTTCAAACCATAATGAAGTGACAGGATAAATTTCTTTCTGCTCAAAGAAATTTCTGCACTGCTTATTTCAGCATCGTTCTCCACAACTCACACTGTGACCTTGTCATGTATGATGTCAAACTTGATTTGCTGTGCATGTATTGATCTTTACCTCCCTGGAGGTGCTCCCTACAGTTGCAGTACAGGACATGTGAGACTGTACCTCTGAATGTCTAGTGGGGGCGTTAGCTTTCAAACCTCGGATCCCCCTGGTGTTTGAAAAGAGAGGAATAAGAAAGAAAAAGAAAGTTTGACTCTTTGTTTTAGGCTCTTCTGAAAGCAGACTCCCTCCAGTTGTGTTCTCCCATCAGAGCATTGGTATCATCTGATGTGAGAAGACACCTGAAAATCGGAGGAGCTAGACCTTAGTTGGGGTGTGATCTATCACTGATATTTCATGCCTGGACTTCCTTTTACACTCAGCTCACGATTGCTAAATCGACCCCAGGTTAAGCATGTGGAGAAATCCTCACCTTTCTCTAACAGGAAGCAATGAGCATGCTTATGGTCACATTCTTTGGGTTAAAGAAGTACCTAAAGGGCCTCACGCCTCACCGCTCAGTGAGAGCAGATGTGCACACAGTGCGTTTATTCTGCACATTTTCAGATTACATTAAATTAGATCATATGGCACATATAAGAGGATACCCGCACAGTCACACAGGCTGCCAGTGACACACAGCAAATCTGACAGACTATCTGAACCATATGCGCTAATGCTACAGGAAACAGCTGATGGCGATACTAAGCATATACCAGGACATCAACAGGGTAACACATGGAGCCGTGTGTGTGGGTTAGAAAAACACTTTTAGCCCTGTCACAGATACATTGAATCATGCACAGGAGCTGTGAGCGCATTGCACAGTAAGCACAGTAGGTTCCAGCACGCAGATGTGGCTGAAAAATGCAGAAAGAGCCTAAATGTGCCAGACTACATCACAATCTGCTGCCCGGCACCACGTCGACTTTTGGACCCCTGGTAAGGAGAAGATGGGCAGGGTGTGTGGCACACCTCGATGTGGGCACTACAGGGGGATGCCAGGAAAAATAAGGATTTCACTCCCCAATGAGCACACACACATCCACACAACCATGCATTTTACTAATTTCTGGGAAAACAGTTCATCTCTTTTATTACTGAATGAACAGTACCTTGTAAAACCTTGCAAAGTAAGTTTTCCACATTTTGCCGCATCAAAACCAAAAACCTCAGTGCGCCATTAGGATTAGGATTGACGTTGTGCATAAGCAGAATACAAAATTTAAGCATTTGCACCACTTCTGCAGAATTAATATATCAAAGAATTAGCTAAATTGGATAGAAATGATTTAATAGTAAAACAAACAGCAATCTCTAAATGAAACATGAGGAGGGATGTAACATGTCCAGATTCATAGGCGGGACAATGTAGGGATCTAATGAAGAGCAGTGAGAAACCTGGAATATATAGAGGAAACGTGATAAAGAGGTGAGAGAAATAAGGTGGAAAATGAGGAACAGCTGAGAGCAATGAAGGAAGATAGAGCTGAAGGGAGGAAGTTTATGACGGGAGCCGAGCGGGAAAACAAAGAAACTAAATATGACAAATAAAAATAACTAAACAAAGAATACAAATGAAATTAACTGATGCACAATGTAAATTACTATGGCTCAAAATCTATTTAATAATAAAAATCTATGGAAATAATGCAATGCATAGTTATTTTGCTCATCTGACTAGAGTGCCGTTTTTTATTGTGTCCCCTGCATGGATTGTCAGGGTTTACTGTTCTTAGTGTTTTAGGTGTGTCTCTACTTCAGCAAACCTGATTGAAATGATTGCATTGCCTCCCTGGCAGCCATCAAATGCTGCAAAAGCCTGTTGATCAAATGTTCATTTAGATCAGGTGTGAGGAGGCAGGAAAAGATTTATGCTCATAGGTTCCCATGGTTGGCCCTGTCTTATAATGTTTTTAGCTGTTATTTTTAAGTTGATTGAACAAAGCTCTGAAGGACATCAATAATCTTGTATATTGTTTTATGACTAAATCTGCATTTTTAAAAAAAAGTCCATAAATGTATTCCTTAAATGCCTGCTTCGCTCTTTGGTTTTCATGATGCAGTTTTTTCACTGATACTCTCTTCAAAGCGAATCTATCTAAACATTAAATACATGAATAATTCCTACGTATTAATTGAGCAACCTCTGAATTTAATGGACTTGTCAGAGTAAAGGGAGTGAATGAATCCAATAAAATCTTGGATTATTTTTCTGCTGCAGCAAATTATGCAGTGTCTTGCCTTGGTTTCAACCAACGTCCTCTAAAATGAGTTCTAGTTGGTGTTTATTTGACAAAATCCTAAAAAAAAAACGGGTGTTTATATATATATATATTTGTGCAGAGATTGTGTACAGTATAATTGCAAACCCGACAGACAAAAGAAAAATAAATGTTCTATTACAAAAGACATGAAATAAATATTAAAACATTTGCAGAAAACCACATTTTAAGTTTTGTTTTTTGGGAAAATTCAAAAATAGCAGTAAATAAGGAGTTTTGGAACAATCTTTAAATACTGAAATAAATACTTTTGTTGTTACTATATCTAGTTAAAAGATTTTATTAACACATGCAGCATAAAGTAAAACTTTATTTTCCATCAAACAGGCTTAAAATGTGCTCCCTTCATTAATGCCAAGCAAATGCAGACTACATCAATAGTTTGCATGTGCTTTTTTTTCAGCCCAAATGGAAGAACTCTGTTTGAACTTTGTGCCCCTGTTGTTTTGCAGCCCTAAATTGAACTCTAACACTGCTGGTTTTTACAGTACTTTTGCTCAAAGGGGAATTCCTCCATAACCCCTAAAACTTATGAACCCTTTATATAATCAACCTGATAATGTCAAAAATGCTTGCTGTCAAGTTAAAAGCGAAGCTACTTTGCCTTTGCTTCCATAAAGAAAAGAGACAAGTTTTTATTTTAGGATGTATTTTTACCTGACAGACACAAAGCAATGTTTCTTTGAGCACACATTACTGCCTTTAAGTCACAGAATGAATGAACGCCCAAAGAGGTTAAGGGTTATTTGAGGTCAGCACGAGGCTACATTGCATTTGCACTGGCAACATGCCCTCACAGTCCCTCTACATCTAATTTTTATGTGACTTTTTGTCAGTCCTATCCTTTCAGTCTTCTGGCGCTGTAAAACTGTCAAAATACGAGCTATAGATTTGTGCTACTGGATATCCTGTTTTTCTTAGAGATCTGGGCAGAAAGCCAAAAAAATGATGTATTCCAAAGCACTTATTATGCTTCTTAGGCCTTTCATATTCTTACAGTTTGGACTGATTTGTTTTCAGATTAAAGGGTCTGAAAACAAGCAGTTGTTCAGAGGGGGTTCATATCAGCCCAGTATCATATGGGAACGACTGATTTAAACCAATATTCTATCTCATACTTCTATTCACTGTAGGAAATGTGGTTACATGACTAACAGATTATCTTTACCAGCAGAAGGGCAGTTCCTTTTGGTTTGAGTAATCTCTCTAGTTTTCCAACTACTCAAGACAAAGGAAAGATGGTACAAAATCTGCATAAAGAGTTAGTCACATTACAGGAAGGATTGAGACATTTTAGGATCAAACATCTCAATCTAAAATTAAGAAATATTTTCTAACTATGATGAAAATAAAAGGCACAAATGCGTACAAAGGCAGTCAATGCATTCTATGAAGTTAAATTAATACCTGTTTTCACTAGGTTAAAGAAGAAAAAAGAAATTGACATGACTGACATCCAGGTGAACTATCTTGATCTATAAGTGCATTTTAAAGAGGAAAATTGTATACATTTGTCCTGTTTGTATCAGTTACTTTTGGTTTAATTGATGAATAAAAAGTTCCCTCCTGGGCGTGGAGGTGGCGCTGCGGTTTGCACACACAACCCATGTATGGAGGCCTTAGTCCTCGACGCGGGCGACCCGGGTTTGAATCCGACCTGTGGTCCTTTGCCATATGTCTCTCCCCCTTTACTACCCCCTTTCCTGTCGAAACAACGAGTCACTTGTGCCAAGTGAAAATAAAAACTGAAAAAAATAAAAAGCCCCCTCCTCAAGATGTTTTTTATTAAATAGACAAGCCACTATTATCTTATACCCAAACATTGTGAAATTGTGGCTAAAAAGTGACCCCTAAAAATGGACTATATTGTATGAAGACTTCTAAATATGACTAAAGGGTTGTTAAGGTTCATAAAGTGAGCTAAGCAAGTCTGAGTTCAAAACTTTTTTTTATTAAACTAAGTTAAGATCAAAAAAAGAACAGATGTCCGCCACAGTACAACAGGTTGCAGCTCAAAATGTTAGGTGCAAAATCTTGTTTGCCATAAAGTGTTCTGAGCTATTTCAAGGAAAGGCACATTTATTTTTATAGCACGATTCAGTAACATGAAATTCAAAGTGCTTTATATGAAATAAACAATAAATTTGGAGAAATATTTAAGCAGGAAAAAATAAAAAATAAGCTTAAAAGCAAAAATGTTGGACTAAAGAAATGGGTTTTTAACTTTGGCTTAAAAGAAAGTTTTTTACAGATTAGTGCAGCATAGGAACTAAATGCTGCTTCTCCATGTTTGGTTCTAGTTCTGGGGATACAGAGCAGGGTTGAACTAGAAGACCTGAATGGTCTGGGAAGTTGATACACTGTCAACAAATCTGTTATGCATTAAGGTGCTGATCCATCCAGTGATTTATAGACTAACAGAAGGATTTTAAACTCTCTTCTCTGAGTTATAGGGAGCCAGTGGAAAGGCTTCAGAACTGGGCTAATGTGCTCTACTTTCTTAGTTCTAGTGAGAACATGAGCAGCAGAGTTTTGGATCAGCTTCTGCTGTCTGATCAACTTTTTAGGCAAACTTATGAAGACACTATTGCAGTAATAAATTCTACAAAAGATAAATACATGAATGAGTTTTTATACATCCTGCTTGGAAATTTGTCCTTTAATCCTGGAAATGTTTCTCAGGTGGTAAAAGGCTGACTTAGTAACTGCCTTTATGTGCCTCTGAAAGTTTAGGTCTGAGTAACCTGCGGTTACATTCACCCGCCCCTCTTTCTCACCACTATTCAATTTCCTGTGGGCTCTGATCAGATGGATTAATGTTTGTTAAACTAGGTGGTCCTCCTAATTTTCAATCATTCTGGTAACATGTTTACATAAGGCCGTCCTATGTGCTCGTCCCCATTTTCACTTATCGCTGGTAAGGCTGAGATTGTGGAAAAATTGCTAATCTTCATTTGGAAAGTAAGCTTGTACGAGGAATGCAAACAGCAGCTTTAAACAGAGCATGCATGAGGAGAAATGGGCTCATGCATGCTCTCGCACTCGTTTAATAGGTGTTCCGTCTCTGGAGTGGGTACACGGTTGTGCATGTTCAGCATTTTCATTTTTTAAGTGGAGAGGACAGGCCTTTACAAAAAATTTGTGAGAATATTTCACTACACCTTCAACGCTGCTGGCTACTGTTCCTCTGACCAGATTGTAGCCAGATCTTGTAGCTGATTCATGCAGTAAACAATAAGGCAGAATCAAAAACTTAAACCTGATCTAAATTTCCATGAAGTCAGGGCATATCCTGTGCTGCTTGCATTTTTTTATATTTTTTTTTATTAAAATGTCTGTCTTTGCCTGCAAGCCAAGTGTAAATATGTCAGTATCTGGTCATATTTACCATTATTTTTATTGTCAAAATGAAGGAAATATAATATTTTAAACCAACTGATATTATTTCTGTTACATTACAACTATATGAAAGGATGAAAGTTAACCGGTAAGATGGTTTGTGATGCTAAATTGGATGACCAATTTTCATTTTAAAATATACAGTACAGTTACAGACTAACTTTAGTAGTTTTTCTTTAGTCCAGACCTTAACAGATTAATTCAGTCTGTGAGACAAACATGAGTATCTCTTCCTATATAGGCTACTCCTCTGCTTTTACATATGTTTGCATTAATCCTATACACCCCTACATTCACAGTACCTGTTTCTTCACTTTACATCCTGATTATAATCGTTATATGCTACATTTCTAAGTGCTTCCTCCTGCACTAAAGTTAAGCTTTCTCTCTATCCAAAACAATTTTTTTCTCCATAAACAACATCCTCACTTGCTTCAAGTTCTTCAATAAAATATCCTGTAACCTGCTGCTGGTTCACCATTTCCAAAACCTCACTTAACTGTGTAGTGAAACATGCAGCATATCCAACATCAATAATGCAGCAGTCAACATGTTGTACAGTACACAGAGCATGTGGCTACATCCCTTTGGCGTTATCAGTCCAAATGGATTTTGGTGTCTCTGCATGTGGCTGCCACAATGGATAACCGAACACGGTCTGGTTAAAGGTAATTAAAAAAGAAAACAGGCTGTAATTAGGCAAACGTAACTTCTGTTTTAAACTGTTATTGAAAATCCAATTTTCAAATTTTTAATTATAATTTTGAAAGATGGAATAATGAATAAAAGATGTATATCTGTTTTATTTGTTCATCAGGAAATGAACTGTTTCCAGCCATGCAGGCCCCTAATCGTGTTTCTGTGCGTTTATTTTTATGTCCCAGCAGCTTCATGTAGTGCTTTTATTTTAACCTTCACTAGAGGCTTTGAAGGCAATTTGGATGAGAGGCAGATGAACCATGGGGTTATGGTGCTGATGAACTGGGACGAGGCAATGCTTTGTGACCTGGATTATATTTAAGAAAGGGTCACAGTGTCAGCCCCATATGCGGACAGTGAAAGACATCTCATGTTCTTTAGGATTAAACAGCATAACATACAATTTTTGCTTAAAAGCTTAAGCAAAATTAAGCTTAAAAGCTTAATTGTATTATATTGAGATTTAAAGTGACCGGTCACATAAATAGGGCATAAATGTGAACTGAAAGGAAAATTATAGATGGTTTTTACGGTAAAACTTTTCACAAATAAAAAAAACAAACAAACATTTGCATTCAGCAACCAAGACAACCAAACTTAGCTGCAATCGTAGTTGCAAGTCTGCAAGATTTCCACATTTAAAGACTAATCTTATCTAATCTGAGGCTGATTCCTCAGATTAGAGAAGAATACCTGGTATTATGAACTTTCAAATATGTCCAAAGATTGCTGCTTGGATCCAGGTCTGGACTTTTATTTGGCTGTTCTGACAAAAGAAATGACTTTCCTCTAAACCTCTGGATGTACGTTTTAGATGCTCTTTTCCCACTGAAAGAACCAGGTCTGTTTTCTTCCAGGATTGTATCGCATTCAGCTGCATCCATCTTTACATGAACGTTAACCAGCCTTTCTGAGCATGAGGTGTAGATAGTTCTCTGCCCCCCAAATAATTTTCCTTTCGCTAAATGATTGGTGTGTTGCATATATCACTTTAAGCTATCTGTAAAATTTATTTTATTTAAATGTATTTCTCAACATTAGCTTTTTTTCTTGCCCATCTGCTTGGTCCACATGAAATCATAATAAAACAAATTGAAGTTTGTGGTTGTAATTTGAAAAAATGGTGTCAACAGCAATGTAAAGCCGATGTCACAATGGTGAAGCATTGATTTTAACAGGTATTGCAAGTTTTTTGCATTTCTCATTTTTAGTTCCTGTTCGACTGAACTTTGCAGTGCAGATTTGACTGCTGCTGACGATGATGCTGATGTGCTATCTACAGACTCGGGCTTTAGCACATTTAACTTTGACCTCCATAACGGGAGCCGGTTGAGTGGCTGATCTTTGCAACTTTACACACGACTGAGGTGTGATTTTATCCCAAATGGTTGATAAAAAAAAAACTCATGAAATTTATGAAAGGATAAAAAATAAAACAGCGTTGATTTAAAGGTGAGTTTTCCTTGTGTTTTAAGCTCCAGTTGTCAAAAGGAAATTGTGGTAATATCTAGTCTTTCATGTTAACAATAAAAATGCAGCTTTAAAAAAGGCAAAGTTTTGCTTTATGCATGTTTTTTTTTTATGGAGAAAGATTTAAAAAAGCGAATCAGCAGCAATGGCAGACATCTTCACCACAACCAAGTCTCTTTCCTCTTCCTCTCCACACACAAATGATGTACTTATCGTTGTTCTGCTTCTCTCACTATCCTCTCTTTTTCTCACTATCACAGTCCTTTTATCTCCCTCTCCTTCCCTCTGGTCATTTCTGCTGAGCTGAGAGGACTGAGAACAAGGTGTCCCATGGATATGGAAAAATGTGAAGACCATAGGAAGGTGTGATAACAGGACGTTTTTTTTCATCTCGGGGGGATAAAAGAGCAAATTCCCTCAAAATGAAAAGAGGTCAAAGCAACAAATCGGGGAAGTCCTGAAATAATCATGTTCCAGAGTTTTTAGAGGCATTTATCCCCTCTAGTTTGACACTAACAGTTCACACATAGCACAAACACATATTCTAGATGTGGATTTGAAAGGCTCCCCCTTTAACTGTTACTAATTATTCATCTTCCTGTCAGTTGATCTGATTACACCAGTGTCAGCTCCCTGCCCTCTTTTCCTCTCCTCTCCTGACCCTGCACTTCCTCGCTCGCAGCTTTCATCCTCTCCCTGAACAGGCCCTGCTACAGCACAGCTCCTGTGCACAGCGATGCTGAGGGAGGTCGCCGTTCGGTCACTGCGTAAAGCCGAGTCGCATTGTGACTTGGAGCTGCAGAATGTGCCATGGTGCATTAGTGCGCTGCCGCCTGGCCAAGCATGAGGCAGTGAGAGAGATGAGGAAGAGGAGGAAGGAAAAAGGGAGGAGGAGCAAAAGGGAGGAGAGGGAGGAAAGAAGAAGGCAGGGAATGAAAAAAAGGAAAGGGAAATGCGGGGGTGAGGGAGTTAAGTGAGGACATGAGCGCACTTACAGAGGAAGCAGTTTTGCGGCTCCAGGGGCACAGGTCCTTGTAAGGTGGCCCATCAATTATGAAGCATTATCAAGGTGTGTGTTTAGTCAGGAATGTACAGTAGCTCTAATCTTCACTTCCCTCTGCTAACTTTCCTCTTTTTCCTTCCATTCTCCAAAACGTCTCATCTTGGAAACCATAGGGTTATGGTGGCCTGGTTGTTAAATAGCAGGATGTTGGTATCCTGAAGAGATCCCAGGTTTGGAACACAAACTGCCACTCTAGGTTCCTGAACAAGCGCAACAAGCTGTTCTCTGCTCCCTAATGGATGGATTAAATGCAGAGGATGTTTCTTAAATGTGCAATAGCACTTTTTAAATAGAGGTGATTATTATAACATTTTCTAAGCCTTGATTTTCTTTCTATAAAAACATCATTGGTAGCAGCAGGATTTTACACCCAGACCTGCATCTCAAAGAAGAGTATCTGGACTGTTTAACCAATTTGCTTGGGTGGAATAGGCCCTATGAATGACTATGGGCTTGCATTGACATGGACTGCCTTAATATAAACACATCTGGGTTCCTTGGTTGGAAACCCTGTTCTTAGCTAGACTATATATGGGTAATAAGAAAGCAGGTTCAATCAAGCAACACATGTACACTCAATTCAATTCAGTTAATTTATATAGCGCCACTCACTGTTCCCTCATTAGACAAATCATGCTATTAATTTCAGAACTACCTTAATTCTTTATAGGATAATTTTCGATATGGTGTCAGAAACATTCCTCAGAGATTTTAGTCTATATCTAAATGATAGCATCAAACGTTTCCCACAGATTTCCAGGCTGCATGTCCCAAACATCCTTGACTGGGATTGATATTCTGCATCGGCAATCTTTTCTCTTTCTCAATATCCATTTTTTTGTAAGTCTGTGTGAAAAGTTGCCATAGTTCCTTGTTTCTCATGGAAAGAAGGTGGTGTGCTTCTCCTCTTTGGTAGCCTGTCTGTTTGTCCACTCACAATGTTTTGGGTTTCTTCCCTATTCTAATACATGGTTTTAAGAAGTTAGTCAAGAACTTAAAATCCCAACTTAAATCTGCAAAGGGAACTACGGTACTAAAGATTAGGGTGATGGCAAAGAGGCCTTCTGCATTGATGAGAGCTTACAGGGTAAAAGGGTAGTCAGAAAAGTTTTTGGGGCAATTAAATTTTTTTTCTTTTTTTTTTTGACTATTGGGAAGGGTAAAAATTATTTTACAAATAAATACACGCTTTTCACTATTTTTATATTTTTTGAATATTTCTTAGAGTCATTTGCTCAAAATAAACCTCTTAATGGATTGAAAATATTTTTACCTTAATAAGCCAGGCGTTTAATATAAATAAAGAAGTTATTGCATTAAAATGTCCCCAATATGTAAATGTTTGTCTTTTTTTTCCAGGATGTAAAAACAAAACAAACAAAAAAACCTGAGTATTTAAACAATTAGCTTTTACAAAGTTAATGTCCTCAGAGTTTTTAGAGAAATAAGTCCATTAGCAATCACACAGATTACATACATTATTTTAAATATAATACATTCAGTCCCACTCTGTGAACTACTTACGCAGGATTGCATTTCGTAAAGCCAATAAAAACAGACGGAGTGTGAGTAGACTATTAAACAGACCAATAAGAGAGCTTGCTGCAGGGCTGCAGGAATATAATCTCATTTCAATCCTCTACAAACGCTAGTTTAGACTCTGAATAGCCATTAGCTATTTAGCAATGCACCAGCTGGATGAGTCCAAGCTAATGCATGCACATACATGCAGGCTACACTTGTTTATTTTTACATTATGTTCAACTAAAAACAGCATAAGAATTTTTATAGATTTTTTCAGTTTTTTACTTTTAGAGGAAATATGCATTTTATGGGATACATGTCCACAAAAGGGAAGGACACAACAGCCAAACAAACAACTTCTGTTAAGAGAAAGATGTCACACTATCTGGTCTTCATCCAGGGACCTGTGCTGAAAGTCAAACAAGAAAGAGCTCTACATCACGGAGTTCCTGGTTCCTCTTATGGGACGTGACCGAGGTTAAAGAAAGTATCTCAGGTCACAGTGGGGCTGTGCTGCTCTCATACTGTACATTAAGTGATATGCTCTGGCATGGACACACTAGGGTTTCATGCTCATTGAAAGCGCCGAACATAAACAACAGCACCTTTTGTGCTCTGTTTCCTACACACACATCTGCGTCAGGCTACAAGGCGAAGGCCCCAGGGGGACGACAGCCAGCAGCAGGGAGCCACGGGTTCATGGCCCGTCCTTGACCTCGCACCGGACCCAGAGAATGATGGGGAGTGAAAGGCGTGGTTGCTTATTAAAGAGCTGAATCAAATATGAGTTTTAGGCCATCTAGAGAGAGTGGGGACATTGATTAAAGGTCCTGAGAGCTTAAAGTGAAAATTTAAAGTGATACATGAAGACTGCATTATGAATTATTAAGTTTACTAACTTGTTAAATGTAGTTGAAAGCTCTGGAAAAAAGGCAAGTAAGTGGTGAGTGACAGATTGAAGTTTTAAAACAAACTTTAGGGAGAAAGAAATGTGACGCTTAAAGTTATTGTTTGTCATTAGTGATTGTTTTCAAAAATACATACTAAAGAGTAAGAATAATTTTGTTTGTTTTGTATTAATTGGTTTATTCTGTTTTCTTAATACAGTAGCTTCAGTCAAACAGAAGGTAAAAAAAGAATTTTTTATTTTTTTTTATCAAATCAGAGGATAGGCTACATATCTAAAACCTATTTTGATAACAGCCTGAAATGTTTTAGAAATAACCTAAGAGAGATACTTTTTAAGGTAAAAGGTTTTTCATTCAGGCATCTAGGTGTCTTCCCTAATCCAGCATTATAGAACACAATAAAAACATCCTTTTATAAACCCAATCACAGAATTGAAAAAGGCCATTATTGTAGCTTCTGTGTTTATGAGCCGATTTTTTACTTCAGCCATGATCGCCTCTTTTTTGCCATCTTGTGTTTCCCTCTCAGTGGTTGTATTTTGATACACTGTCATTTTGTTTCTGGTTTTGGGCGGATTTTTGTAGTAGTATCAGAGCCCCACCAATGCATATACCCACTACAATATCTTCCATAGTGCTGCGTACACTAGAGTGGACACGTGAATTTTATTTTGATTAATTATAGCCTCTGTGCCTTCAAGTGGACTGGTCTTTAATACTTTACTTCAGGGGTCTTCAATGTTTTCCAGGCCAAGGACCCCCAAACTGATGGCGACATGGAGCAGGGACCCCCTAATTATATATATATTGTATGAAGATGTGTTATATTAAACTGGTCCTATAGTCACTCTATTACATATGGAGTAAAGTAACGAAAGTAATTTCGCCCTGGGATTCTGATTCAGATTCCTGGTTAATGGGACAGGTGTAGTGAATGAAACGGTGCCCAGCTTGAAAGAGCTCCTGTGTGTGTAAGCTAAATGTGTGCATTGATACCTGAAAGACATCTTCTGCCTCCATTTATCTGTTTACTACAGTGTATAGAATTCATGTTAATGTGTATTTAAAGACATTTCAATTAGTAGACAAAATTGCTGAGGGGAATATAAAAAGCCCATATTCTTATCTTCAGGTAACACAGAGTACATGTCAGATTAAATAATAACACTTATACTTCAGCGATAGTATGAAGTAGTAGATAGTCTCGTACCGTGTCCATTGGTTTTGTGCTGTTCTTTTTACATCTCTTTGCAGGTGATGAAGCAGACTGAAAATGTTTTATCATTATCTCCCTTTTATCTCCTCTTTCTTTCATCTTTTCTCCTTTTTTTTCAGTTTTTCCTTTTCCTGTTCTACTTACATGGCAGTGTCCATATAATCTGTAAAACTCCCTGCATAATTATAATAAAAATTTATATGCAGTTAAAACAAGCGGAACACTATGGAGATAGCCGTACTGCTCCACTTGTGAAAGTAAAATATGTTGGGCTCTTATTGGCATCAAGACAATTATTCTTATTGCCACATTGCCAGACAGGACACTGTAAAAAAAAAGTCTAGTCTAGCAAAACTTTGCGCGAGCCCCATGCAGTACCTCCGTGGACCACCTAGGGGTCGCGGACCCCCTGTCTAAGACCCTCGCTTTATGTCATAAAGTAAAAGCCAAGCCTAAAAATAATAAGCCTGGCACACTGAGCTTAAGAATAATATTTAATTTTCCTAAAAGAAGGAAATGAGACAGACATGCCTTTAGATCAGAGGTCTTCAACAGAGGGGCTCCACATGACCCCAGGGGGTCCGCTTAAACATTACATAGGGTCGCAATTGTTTCTGTTTATTAGACTTGGAAACAGCCTCCTGCAATTTTTGCATTAATTAAAATGTCTTTAAATACACATTAACATGAATTCAACACACTGTAGTAAACAGATATGAAAGCAAGAAGATGTCTTTCAGTCATCAATGCACACACATTCAGGGGACACACAGGAGCTCTTTTAAGCTGAGCACCCGTTTCATTCACAACACCTGTCCCATCAACCAGGAATCAGAAATACTTTAATAATACCAAGGGGAGAAATTACTTTTCGTTACATGACTCTCCATATGTAATAAGAGTGACTATAGGACCAGTTTGATATAACACAATTTCATACAATATATATAATTAGGAGGTCCCCACTCCATACGCGGCCAATCAGTTTGGGGTCCTTGGCCTCGAAAAGCGTTGAGAAGACCCCTACTTTAGATATTGGGAAATTTGTAAAGACAGAAAATATTAAGACACACACACACATACACATATTTGGCATAAAAACAACTTGTAGGAAATTGTTAAGGCCCTTCTAATTAATCAAAAGAATGTTGCAATCATAATGTCAGTCATGTGTTGGTTTCTTAATTTTTTACAAACGTACAAATCATAGAGGAAGTGGCTTAGAAAATTAATGTTCATTTAGTTGTTTTACTGACAGGACCCAGCAGTTTGCTTATCGCCATGGAGTTGAGGTTGATGATGCCATATTACACCTGCTTCAACAAACTTACTGCCATTTAGACAAGGCAAACAGCACTGTGACGATGATTTTTTTATTTCTCCAGTGCATCTATGACAATTCACCCTAACTTTCTTTGTGAGAAACTTCAGAAGGCTCAGGTGGAGGCATCAACAATCACCTGGATCAAAGGCAACCTAGAAACGGACCACCGTTTGTTTCACTTCTACAAGAAGGGGCAGAGCAAACTGTACATCCTAAGGAAACTTAGGTCTGTCATCATATTTTGGAAGTCTGTTGGAGAGTAACTCCTGCCATCATTTGCTTGGGGTTACAGCATCAGAGCAAATGACTTAAAAAAAAAAAAAAAGCTCAACAGGCTGACAAGGAAGGCCAGCTCTGTTCTAAGAACTCCTCTGGAGATTATTTCACAGAAAATATATCAATAAAAGAAAAAAGAAAAATAAAATAAATAAAAGAAAATAAAAGAAAAGAAAATATAAATAGAGTTTTGTTTTATTTACTTTGAACATGTTTCAATACAGGCAAGTTTTTAAGTAAATAATCATTAACAATAATTTTCTTTACAATAGTCTGATATGTTCATATGTTCTTGATTCCTTCTACAAAATAGTAGGAATGAGGGAAAAAGAATTCACAATTTTAGAAAAGTATTCCCAAAAAACATGTTTTGTCAGATCCCCCAAAGTTTTCATTATTACATTATTACAACAGGTTAATGTTAAACTGTTAGTAGCTCGGTTTAATGCATCTGATACACATTAATTGCTTTTTTTTTTTTTTTTTTTGGAACAAAATAATTTTAGATGAAAGTACTGTAAACAATAAATAATAATACAAAAATTTAAAAAGAATTTAGAGAAACCAGTAAATTAGGAAATACTATAGGAATATGCTCAATTTCAATTGCTAATTTTACTAAAAACAAAAAAGAGCTCAGAGACTTTAAATTCATACCACAGTATCATTGTCCAGACCTTTTTTCCCCCAACAAAGGTGCTGTTTGGTAAAAAGGTCAGTCGCAATAAAGCAGCCTGAGAGATTAGCCAGTCAGGAATACAACCATCACAGAGCGAGTCAAACGTACTTGTAGTCTGCAGTCTTTGTGATCCTTCTGATGTCTCCACTGCATTGGATGGATTGATCTGTTTTAGTAAAGGCCCAGTGAAAGATGCACCATCAATATGAGCACATCAGGAAGTAGCCTGTATGTGGGACAAAGGCGATGAATGCTGAATGTTTACGCTTCTAGATTTTCTTCCTTTATGTTTAACAAGCCAGTGGACCTCATTTTCTATATGTGATTTGGAATAAGCAGTAGTAAGATGCGCTGATTCACTTTAGCAGTGGGTTCCTATTATTTGCTTTTTACAAAAGAGTTGGTCACAAGAACAGTTTTCAGTTTCAATACACGGCCCCTTGCACATTTTCCCACAATACAGCCACAAGCACAGTTAAGGCAAGTAACTACATCAATGTGCTTTACAGCTCTATCAATATTGCACATTTAGACAGAAACTTTTTTTTACCTTTACACCAAATAGATTTAGCTCAGACACATTAGGGATGAGGAGCATTTGTGAACATTAATTTTCCAAATATTGTCACAGATTTTCTATTTGATTTACCTGATTTTCCCTGGGCTTTTCTGATACAAGAATGTGCATGTCTGTAAATAATTGCACATTCGCTTTCACAGTATGTTTAGAGTGGTTGCCAAGCTAAAAAAAACTGCCCCGGTTTTAGGTCTCCTGCTGCCTCTGACTGGTTTTATTCTAGGATTGCCCAGGATCACATGTCACACCATGTCTCCTGTTAGATTAGATGAACAATCATGTCCTAATAGTTAGTATTGTGCCATTACCCAAATTTCCTTTAAGATTTCAGAGTGCCCTAAAAGGTTCCCAAACGTTTCAGCCTTCGACCTACAAAATGGTATCAGGCTTGACTCGGAATGTTTGTACAAAATAAATTAACCTGGGGTTTAATAATATTACAAGTGACGCTTTTACATAAACAGTGGTGTCAAAAAGTACACACATGTTACTTAAGCAGAAATATAGATACTGCAGTTTTAAAAACACTCTGGTAAAAGTTGAAGTATAAACTTGACCTCTTTACTTGAGTAAAAGTGAAAAAGTATGTGTTCCAAAACTACTTAAAGTATATAAAAGTATAAAGTAACCTTTTCCCAAAAAACAGCCAGATGCCACTAAATGAATTGAAAGCTCAATTTCTGCGTTATTTCTAAAAATTCTTTGAGATATAGGCCAAGGATGAGGGAGGTCTTGTTGGTCTCCATCTCCCGATATGCGCTCAACCTGTGTCCGACCTTTCAGACATTTCAACATCTTTTTCTGAATCAACATTTGGCCAGCATGGCATAGACAATTCATGTTTGCAGTTTGAAGAACACCTGCTTGCTTCTGATGATTTCCTTTAGCTAACCAATGAGTGTGTTTGCGTTATACGGACTCATCAGTTACACACTAGTTTTTCACTAGATGTGGATGGGGCCAATGATCTGCACTGGATGGTGCACATGAACGTGAAATAAATATTTAGAAACATTAAACCGAAGCCAAGAGCGAATAAAAAGTACAGATACGGTGTGTGAAAATGTAGCGAGTAGAAGTCAGAAGTAGGAAGAAAAAATAAGTAATGGAGAGTAAAGTATAGATGCCTATAAAGTGTACTTAAGTACAGTAACAAAGTATTTGTACTATGTTACTTGACACCTCTGTACATATTTAAGCACTTATATATATTTATTTCTCAGTTAAATTTTTATGGTGGATCTAGAGACCCCATCTTGGTTGATGACAGATCCCAAATGAACAAATGAACTCACAGGCGTCACTTTGGAAATCTTTGCTCCATGAGATGTTAATATATATATATATATATATATATATATATATATATATATATATATATATATATATAGTAACTTTTATCTTGTATATATTTTTTGTGCTACCATTATTTTTAACACTGCTGGCATCCAATCATAAACATCATAAACAATGGAATCATAAACAACGACAATATATAAAAATAGCAGGTAAAGCCTAGGCTGAATAAACTATCCAAATCCAGAAGTAAATGTTTTTTTAAATATATGAGCGCTGCTTTTGTTTTTTGGCTTCGTCTAAACTTGTCCAGAGTCCGTGTCCACGGTAACCCGTTTCCGTGGCAACCATGGGGCGCACCACCACCAGCCGGAAACGCAGACGCGGACGATGTAAATGCGGGTAAACTAAAATAACATTTAGAGCTGTGGATTTTTTTTTCTTTTTTTTTTTTAGCTATCGGTTTTTAAGCCCGACATGTAAACTTTTTTCACACGTTAATGTCGGAACATTTGTCAGTTATGTACCAAAAACCAAACCCCAGGCATAAAAGTCTTATTTAATAATGGAGTTTTGTTTCTCCCTCTGGCTTTACCTGTGAAGTTCTACAGCAGCTATTCTGTTTTTTTTTTTTTTTTCTTGCAGAAAAGTTTCCCCTAAAGCTCCATCTGGTGGGCCAGCATTGCCAGATGTGGCTGAGAGTTCAGAGATTCCCGAGGTGAGGTTAGACACAAAAGCAAAAGCTACTTATTTTGTCTTTTGCTTGATTTTTGTTGTTTTTTTATGTACATATACAAGAAAAAGTATATCAGCCCTATAGTTAAAAAGTCATATGCAAAAATTATCTCTGCATTATTTATTTCTACAGTTTTCTATCAGCAGTGTTAAAGTTTCTATTTGACTAGAAGATTAGAGTGGAAAATGTTCAGGTTTCAATTTTACCTCATTTTTATTCATACAGCTGTTTTCATTTATTTTCTTTTTTTTTTTCATTACTGCATCAATCTTTTGATCCCTTATTGGATTTCTTCATCCATGCACTCAGCTGTGTGTTTATCTCAGCATGCTGTTTGCAGGGCTCATATTTAAGGCATGGTTGCGTTAAAAATATCCGCCATAATACAATGTTTCATTTTTATTCTAAAGAAAAAAAATGTCTGGAATCCTAAAAAACATTGCATTTTCACTTTTAAAAAAAGGAACCATGTAAAAAACATCTCATCATTACGACAATCAAATGTGTGTAATGAATGTTATAAAACAAATAATTGCTCTTGGATTTCCAAAGTTAGGTAATAAAATAGAAGAAATCCTTTAATTGTTTCCAACAGGAGCAGCAGGGCTTCCATGTGAAGTGCTTTTACAGTGATCTGCCTGCTATCCAGGCCCTCCTAGAGTCCAGGGAGTGGCTGATCAATAGCAGTGATTCTCACGGTCGTCGCCCCCTGCACATGGTCCTGTCCTCACGTGGCGCCTCAAACACCTGCCTCAGATACCTACTGGAGCATGGAGCTGATGTAAACGCGTAGGCGCCTTTCTTAAAGAAATATTCTTTCATTTAATATCAAACACTTTGTGAAATTTCTACCAGCAATGTATAGATAAAAGAAATTGGATAAACAATGTTTTATTCCCAATTAGCACTACAGTTTTAGGGCAGACCCCTCTGCACTTTGCTGCCTCAGAGGGCCTCCTCGAGAGCACAGAAATCCTTGTGAAAGCCAGAGCAGATCTTTTGGCGAAGGACAAAATGGGGCTCACCCCTCTGGACATGGCCCACATCTGGTGCCACAGGAAAGTAGCAAGGTATCCAGCTAAAGCAATCACCCAGCTCCAAACTGCAAGCAGCTCAAACATTTATTTATTTTTTTAAAGCTCTTATGTGTTCAGGTACTTAAAGCACAGCATGTGGCATTGTGAGAAGAAGAAAGAAATGGAGGAGATAAAGCTGACTCATGTTTTATACCGAGATCTCATCAATAAGGTCGAGCAGGATCATCTGGTCAAAAAGGTGAGCAAATTACTTAAAGATTTTCAACAAAACAGCACAGACTTTATATTTTATTTGGACTTTATGTAATAGAAATATGCAGTGTTGCGAAATTCCTCTAAGCAAGTGTTAAATGGTCTGTGTGTAATATAAGTATAGTCAGTATAATTCCAGCTGCTAATTGCCCCAGATGTTTATTGGAGAACATTAGTTAAACAGCATCATGAAGACCAAGGAACACAGTAGATTGGTCAAAAAGAAAGATCTTGAGGACTTCCGGTGACGCCATGAAAGGAGAAGCAGCCTGATCGCCCTACTCCGAGGAAAATCCCTTAAAACTAGCTTATTTGACGATATAACATATAATTTATAACAATTCGACGAATTACAAAAATGACTACTCTCAGAAAAGAAGTTGATAAGAAAAGTAAAACGACCTCGCGGAAAGAAACCTGCCAACTTCCAGAAACTACTACGGTCGTGAGTGAACAGAAAGACAACATGGAGACCGTACTTGCAGAGCTAAAACAACTGAGAAGGGAACACACGGATGCTTCACACGATACTAAAACTACTCTGTCAAGGGTGGAATCATCATTGAAAGACGTGCTTGAACGAACGACGAAACTGGAGCAGCAAATTACTGACACCAACCAAAGAGTGAGCGACGCTGAGGACCAGCTGCTCCGCCATGACCGAGTGCTGCGCTACATGCTACAGAGAGAAGCTAATCTCTCAGCTAAATGTGAAGACCTCGAGTCAAGATCCAGGCGCAACAATCTACGCATCTACGGGATACCTGAAGGAGAAGAAAAGAACGACATGATTTCCTTCGTGACTGACTTGATGCGCACCTCACTCAAACTACCGCAGGACATGAATCTGAATATAGAGAGAGCCCACCGGTCGCTAAATGTGAAGCCCAAAGACTCCGCTCCCCCTCGGTCAATCATCGTCAGGTTTTCTAACTACAGAGTGAAAGAAAAAGTAATACAGACGGCATGGAGTAGACGTGATGTTACCCACCACGACCAAAGGATATACTTCGACCAAGACTACACGGCGAACGTACAGAAGAAACGCAAACAGGTCCGAGAAGTTATTAAGCAACTTAAAGACAAAAACGTGAAAGCAGTGTCACCTTTCCCGGCTCAACTGAAAATCCACCTGGACTCCGGTGTGAAGACCTTTGCAACACTTGCAAGAGCAGCCCCAACACTGGAGAAGATGGGAATCCATGTCAAGATAGATGAGCGTGAGAGATACCGAGAGGAACTGCTGGGCGAATCCTGGACCACGGTGCCCGGAAAAGCAGGAGAAACTATGCTGAGCATAACGGACATGCGGGCGATTTTACAAGGTAATAATTAAACCAAGGATTTGGGAGTAATATATGGACAATTAAAAAATCGATCTCAAAGTATCACATTTGGGTTAAAATGACTTGAAAGAAGGATAGTTTAGTAAAATATGAAACAATTCTGTATACCAGGGAATTTCCTCACCACAGGAACGGTAGGATGATTTATTTTTTCTATTTTATTTTATGTATACTTGTTTTTGGAAAGGCAAGTCCGGGAACAGACTCTTGTTGTCAGACTGCTATCACACGGCGTGTTCAGGCGAAGGGATTCTGTCACACCCCCTTCGTCACCATGGAGACCAGTTTTAAGGTCGTATTGTTACTTAGTTCAGTGTTTGGAAGCCTGTTCACTTTAAAGTTCAAGTATGTTCTAATGTTTGTAAACTTTACCTTGACCAATTTAGCAAATGTGCAATCACATCGTGTAAAATACATATTTTACATTAATATTGATACTTACAGGATCAGTAATATAGAAAAGGTATTCATAATTAAAAGGTACATATGGAAAAACTAACAATCGTAACATATAATGTCCACGGATTAAATCACCCAATAAAGAGGAAAAAAATCTTTAATCAACTAAAAAAGATGCACTGCTCCATTGCCCTACTACAGGAAACACACCTAAACGAATTAGAACATAAAAAATTAAGACGGGACTGGGCAAATCAAGTATATAGTGCATCATATGGAAATAAGAGAGGAGTCACTATTTTATTTAACAAATCATTGGCCTTTTCCACAGAAAAAGTTATTCAGGATAAAATGGGGAGATATGTCTTTGTGCTTGGTCGGATGTGGGAGGAGGAGATATCTATTTTGAATCTTTACGCTCCTAACGAATGTGATGAATCCTTCTTTAAAAAAATAGCTAATATAATTGCAGAGAATGCTAAAGGCATAGTAATAATTGGAGGAGACTTTAACGCAGTACATGATGGCAAAATGGATAGGACACCAGTAGAGAGGGGGAGTCAGAGCAGAAAAACAAAAATACTTAATAATATGGTAACTGAACTGGGACTGGGGGATCCATGGAGATTTAAAAACCCGAGCAAAAAGGATTTTACTTTCTTTTCGAAAGTTCATAATAGCTATTCAAGGATAGACTTCTTTTGCATACCACAAAAATATTTTTATAAAGTAATTGACTGTAGTATTGAACCAATTACTCTGAGTGACCATGCTCCAGTTACCCTACAATTAAACTTAAGTAAGGACATTCCATTTAGATACTGGAGGTTAAATGTATCACTACTCACCAACACATCAGTGATTCAAGAACTGAGACAACATTTGCTTGAATATTTAGAGATAAACGATAATGGATCAGTAACACCACCTATGATGTGGAGTGGAGCCAAGGCAGTGTTAAGAGGAAAAATGATACAGATATCTTCTAGACTTAAGAAACAACGCATGGAAGAACAAACAAGACTTGAAAATAAAATAAAACAACTAGAAATTGAGCATAAGCATAGAGGAGGAGATGACACTCAAACAGAACTAAAAGAGACTAGAAAAAAGCTTGATGAAGTTCTTACATACAAAGCAGAGGGAGCACTGAGGTTCTCCAAACAAAGATTCTATGAGATGGGAAATAGAGCCAGTCGACTGTTATCTTTCCAGCTTCGAAAAACACAATCGGACAGAATAATACACAAAATAATAGATCCCTCACTTAAAACAACTCTATTTCGTCCGATAGAAATCGCCAACGCTTTTGCATCCTTTTATAAAAACTTATACCAGGAACCAAACCAAATCAATAACGAAGTAAAAAATCAAACTGCTATGTTTCTTGCTAAGTTAAGACTACCTACTCTGTCTGAGGAGGAGGCGGCTGAAATGATCTCAGATATAAGAGAAACAGAAGTACAGGAGGCAATTAACAATTTGAAAAATAATAAATCTCCAGGGACTGATGGACTCCCGGGGGAATTCTATAAGTGCTTCAAAAACATCTTATCGCCAACACTAACGAAAATTTTTAACTATGCACTTAAAAAGGGTGAAGTCTCGGACTCCTGGTCCGAGGCCATCATCTCAGTTATTCATAAGGAGGGGAAAGACGCAACAATTTGTGAGGGATACAGACCAATTAGCCTGTTATGCACAGATCTAAAACTACTAACCAGTATTCTGGGTAAAAGGATACAGAAATATATTAAAAAACTAATTCACCCAGACCAGACGGGTTTCATTCCAAATCGACAAAGTGTTAACAACATAAGGAGAACCCTGAATGTTATAACACAAGCCAAAGAAACCAACCAAGAATCCATGCTAATTAGTTTTGATGCACAAAAAGCATTTGATACAGTTAACTGGCAATTTTTATATAACACCTTGCTAACTATGGGCTTCCATCCACGTTTTGTGGAATGGATTAAAATAATATACACGAACCCTAAATCACGTGTTAGAGTTAATGGAGTTTGCTCTGACTTCTTTATGCTTGAAAGAGGGGTTCGCCAAGGAGATTGTCTTAGTCCCCTACTCTTTGCATTAAACATCGCATTAAACAAACATGATTAAACATCATTAAACATAACCTCACTTATGGAGACTATTGAAGATTATGGTAGACTTTCAGGTTACCAAATCAATCAATCCAAATCTGAAGTGATGGTGTTACACGGTCATTTACCCACAAAATTAACAGATAGATTCAAACCTAAAACATCAAAACAGGGATTCAGATACTTAGGAATTTTCATAACTCCTCAAACTTCACAACTTTTTAAAGCTAATTATGGAAAACTAATGGATGAGATCAAGACAGACCTTATGAGATGGAACATTCTACCCCTCTCACTAGTAGGGAGGATTGAAACCATTAGAATGAACATCCTTCCAAGACTCCTCTTTCTGTTTCAAACCTTACCTATAAAAGTACCCATGTCCATATTTAATATTCTGAATAAATGGCTTTCGAAATTTATCTGGCAAAATAAACGCCCCAGAATTAGATTGAAAACTCTTATGTGTCCTAAGGAACATGGAGGACTAAACGTACCAAACCTTAAAAAATACTACTGGGCCGCACAAATTAGATCAATAATAACATGGATACGCCAAGACGAAGATACAATTTGGTACAAGATGGAACAAGGCGACTCCCAAGATATACTTCTTGATACTGTCCCATTTGTTAACCAAAACACATGGACAAAGAATAAAATTAATAATGAATGGGTTAAGTTTACTCTAGTAACATGGGCAAAGATCAAAAAGATACTAAATCTACCCAACTCCTTATGTAGAGTTATACGGCTCGACCATAACTCTGAATTTCTTCCTACATCTGGACTACATAACTGGGTTGAAAAAGGATTGATTCTAATAGATCAAATGTTTGAAAATGGAAACCTAATGTCCTTTCAACAACTTCAACAAAAATACAATCTCCCAACCCATGACCTTTTTAAATATTTGCAAATGAGACATTACCTGCAGAAACATAGGGAATGGGAAAACCTACAAATACCCCCCTCAAACATAGAGAAATTTTTTCTCTCTGTAATAAAAGGAAACATAACCACCAAATTCATATCCCATTCCTACAAAATATTGCAAGAGGAAGGAATAACTGACACAAAAGATATTAAAGGGAAATGGGAGCTAGAAATGAATGTCATAATCAATGATGAAGACTGGGAGAAAATGTTCCGAGAGGGTCATAAAATATCAAATAGCCCAATGCTAAGAGAATTTGAATGGAAAATCAAAGTGAGATTTTTTAGGACTCCTCTTCTCACATCCAGATTTAACCGCACCTCGGACAAATGTTGGAGGGGTTGTGGACTAATTGGAGATTTCACCCATGTATTTTGGGACTGTCCAAAACTATTAACCTATTGGAAAGGAATACAAAGGGAAATTAATAAATGTCTGGGCATTTACAAATTCCTCTAGAGCCATCTTTAATAATACTGGGTATTTTCCAGAATAAAATCCAAGATCACAGTAAGATTTATATCTTAAGGATTTTACTTGTCCTCGCAAAGAAAATGATTACTGTCTCATGGCTGAAGCCTCAGCCCCCAACAGTTTCCCAGTGGAAGAATAGAGTGAGGGAGGTTTACCATATGGAACAAATTACGGCAAAACTTCAGATGAAAAGTGATATCTTCTTAGAAAGTAATGGTCCCTAATTACAAAACATTCATTTCGAATTGCAATTGATGGAAACTATGAAATTAATAAATAGGAGATTCCTCCTCGAGTTCTTCACCCTGATTGTATAATTATTGTTTGCCTCTTTAAGAATCCAGACAAACAAAACATTTTATGAAACATAACATGTGAGTTTGTACATGTAACCTGTAAAATGTATTATCTGTAGCATGTCTGCCGGTATGACCTGCGCACGAATATCAGAATAAAAAAGTTCAAAAAAAGAAAAGATCTTGTGAGGCTAAAAATCAGGATTAGGTTAATGGGCAACGGTATTTTTAACTGTAGACAGACGAAGAATCTAAGGCCCGTCCACGAGCAGAGAGCGAACAAAGCACAAGCACGCACAAATTTTCACCAAACTTCCAGCCTCTCATCCACGAAACCCAACGCGTTTGGGGGATACCAATAGCGATCATTTTTCAGCTAGCCGCTTCAGAGTGGGAGGAAGATTCACAACGCGTTTTGGCGTTTCCATCTTTACGCCCTAACCGCATATGTTTTTTTACGCGCATGCGTCATAGAAATTAAGCCGCCTCTACACCACGCATGCGGGACCAGTATCTGGCACAACAATACGGCGGCGTTGCTGCTAATGCTACTCACCCCTGCTGTCGAGGAGCTTACAACAGAATCTTCTTCAGCTGTTTACAAATATCTCCAGGGAACAACAGAGCAATATATCGACGACATAGTTTTCAGCACCTGAATTTTACTTAACCACGAAAATGGATTCCCGCAGGGGCAAACAAAGTGTAATATAAATATTAGTGCACATGCCATTTATTCGCTAGCTTATTTTGCTTTGCACCGGCGCCACTTACCAACAGGCTTGTAACATTTTGCAGCTGGAATTTCAATACGGTAGACGCTCACATTTATTTTTACGCGGCTCCGTACTTCACGGCAAGCGACGCTTTGGAAAAGTATCAGCGTTTAAAAGTTTTCCGTTCGTGCGGGACGGGCCTAAAGGTATAGCACCAACAGGAGCAACACAAACATGGTTCTGTGCATAAGACAAAATCCTTATAAAATACTTTTTGAGTTGGTGTTTTTTAAGCCGAAAACAGTTTAACAACGTTCATATAAACATTAACTACAGAGGCCATTTCTCTTTTTTATTCAATAGACTTATGGCAAAGCCATGACAAGATATGGAAGAGTGGTAGAAGAAGAAAGCGCTTTCCTCCTTTAAAGAAGCTCCCCCCAAAAACCCGATTGTGTCCAAATGTCCGCGATGGGGTGTGTTTTACCACCTACTAAGAGCCAGTCACAAGGCCTTCAGAAAAACAAGGTTATCTCCATAACAACGCAACCCACAGCCTCAACAAACATCCCCCGGAGCGTCTTCATCAGCCCCAAGCATGAGAAACCCTCTGTAGAGCAAGATCTCAGGGAAAGTGTAACCGTGTGGGAGGACAGCAGCAGCCACAGGCTTCAGTATATCACCAAGTGGGACACAGAGCCACAGCCGACCCCCAAAGCGCCGAGAGATGTTGTCGAAAGAGTGTTGTTTCCCAAAGCCTTCCCTTCTAGGATGGCCACGCCTCTGGGCTTTAAGCCACAGAACATCGAGGAAGTCCAGCACCGAGGACATCCCCAGGGGAGGAACACCTCTCCCTGGACTGAGGTGGCTATGCACCTGGCTGAGGTCCTGGAGCCGGGGCACTATTGAGCTTACGTATTCCAGGGCAATATAATCAGGTTTAAAGGGGAAAAAAACAAAAAAACAAAGGCATCAATATTTAACAGACATTTCTGAATAACTAACTCCTTTACAGTGTAAACAATCTTCCTGGCAGCACAGGCCTGATCAAGTATCTTTCAGAACGAGCACAGACATCCTGAAACCAGAGGATGAGGTCATAATGTGCACATCTGAGGTGAAAATGTGTTAAATAAGAAATATAATCTGACTTCTAAATACATTTCTAATCATAATTATGACCACAAAAAATAATTTCCACACCTTTTCCAAATTTAAATTTGCATATCTTGTAGACTTTAAGATGAAAAGCAAAACATTTAAGGGAAAAATACACTTTTCCATACTGTTTAACTTTCAGTTTTCATTAGTTTAGAGGTTGTTTCAGTGATATTTTTAGCTTTAATCAATCTGATATGCCTAAAATTAAGTTTTCTTCACATTTGTATCCTTTCCATCATGGAAAGATATGAGAAGTATAAAAAATGAATGTACTAAATATAAAGCCTGCAAATATAAACGCTGTCTGTAAAGCTGCAGCGATTCCTCACAACTACTCCTAGTGTTCTGCTCGTGAAAAATCTTTATTTACCACATTATTGAACTTAAGAGGAATTAGGATTATAGGACAAGTTTTCCAAGTTAAAGTTCACGGCTACAACGTTTTCAGCTTAATGAACAACAAAAAAAAATACATCCACAGAACATCAAGATTTGTGCAGAAACAAGTTTTCCTTTTACAACAAAAAAGTATATGAATACATTATACTACCCCTATATCTAGCACCGATGGACTATTATGAACAAGAAACTCTGGAACTCTATCTTCCTACCATCTTATCGATAAATAGTTCTGAACAAAGTCAAAGAAGTTCTTTTCAGAATTGCACATCTGCAATACTCTTCAAAATCAAATATGCGTGTTTTATTTCCTAGTTTAAGTAATAAATGTTCATTTTGTGGATGTGAGGGGGAAAACTATTTAAGCTAACTAAGCATTTTTGTTGATTGTGTCTTCTTGATTGCGTCTTCTTTTTGGTTCTATTTGCAAAGCTATATCTCAAAAAAAAAAAAAAAGATATTTTTCTGCACAAATTGAAAATACTTCTTATAATCAGTAATCCAAATGTAACATAGCAAAATAGATCATTAATTTAATCATCATTTTTGGCAAAGTATTATCTACATGAAATTATTTGGCAAAATACTATACCCTCCTTTTATATGTTTTTTAAATAACAGATCTTAAAAAATATTGGGATACCACTGAAAAACTAGGGGGAAAAAAGGACAATAAAACAGCCAAAATAAAATTATTTAAACATTTTAATCTAGTTGTAGAAGACCTCTAAGATTTTTTTTTTTTGTGCATGTTTAATTCCTTTTTTTTTTATATAATCTTCCTTTATCTTTTGTAAACTTTACATGTAAGATTTTGGTTTTATTGTACAAAGTTGTATGTACAAATGTCAATAAAAAAGTAAATAAAAAAAATACATTTAAATGTTTGCTAATGCTAGCAGAGGACCTGTCAACCGGCTAAGTTTGAACAGAGGCTGGCGAGCCACAACTCACCACCTAGTAACAAAGCAGAGTTAACCTTTTAACAAGCTCCTCTAAATAGCCAAGACAGACAAAAATCTCCTAAAACCAATTAGCAAAAGGTAATAAGAGACCGAACTGGTGCTTTTGATTTACTACAGGTGTCCCTAATATAAGACATCACTACCAATCCTCAAGCTGTAAAACACGATGGTGGTAGAGTTATGCTCTGTAGACATTTTCCAAATGGATGAAGCTTTTAGGAGTTCCAAACAACCGTAGGTTTTTTTTTACTCAAAATCCATCAGCTGTCTGCATTAAAACTAAAGGTAAAGACAGGTTGGATTGTTTTTGCTTTGCTAGGTGTGTGACTATACACCCAGATCCAGGAAAGGGGGGCTTCATGAGCAGAAAAGGGTCGATTAAAGAACTACTCAGTTAATTTCTGAAGATTCTGAGAACTTTCACAATAAAGCAGAAACTCATGTAAAAGTCTGGAAGCTTAAATGTCATCCAAAGGTGCCTGAATTTGAATATGAATAAAGAATGAACTCATAAAAAAAAATTATTGCCTGGTTAAAACATACAGGATGTCTGTCACATGAAGAAAATAAAAATAAAAAAAGAAGTGTTGAAATGGTTCGTCGCCGCCTTTGAAACTTGGAATGTGTTCAGGTGAGCCGCTGCACATCACAGTTTAACAAAATGTGCCAAAAGTGACAACCTCAAACATGTCATACACTCCAGGTACGAGCTCAACAAAAGCAAGGCTGGCACACGATGGTGGAGGGGTGAGTGAAAGGTGAGAAAACCTCACTGAACTGGGTCACCTGTCACAGATGTGTGCGCCTCCACTGAGCCGCCGCAGGGATGTGAACCAGGACTCAGGTGAAGTCTTCTGGATTCAAACCTCAAGTCACAGCCTGTCGGCTGAAGGCGTTTGGTGTGGTCATCTTCCTCCTTTACTTCATGAAGCATTTCACACCTCAGACGGGGTCAGAGGGCACAACACCATGAACCTGGTGCTCCCCCTGAGGCCAAGTCACCTCAAATAATCAGAATATTTTCTAACCCCTCGTTTCATTTAAACATCAACAGCTAAATCCAAATTTTATTTTCCATAAAAGTTTTTATTTCACAGCTGTGTGCATAGCAACCTATGATGAATCCTGCGAACATTCTCATCTGCTGTAGTGTTGCCGTCATAAAGCTAAACTGTGCAGCTTTCATCTCCCGGCATCTTTCACCCTACAAACATCATTTCACAGGTTTGATCTTCAGTTTTTACATTTGTCTGTCATGTCATATTTAACCTTAGATACAAAAAAAAAAACGTTGACAGTTAAAGATTAAGAGAGGGAGGTAGCCACCAGTCAGTGCTATTGAGTGGTGAAAGAGTTAAAGCGAATCGTAGCATTGAGACCAGATTCATAGTGTTGCCATTTCGCTGTAACCTGCTTAACCTCCGAGTAGCAGTTTATATTCATTAGGAAAGAATTTAAAAGTTTTAAGTAAGCTACTAGACTCTTATAACAATTGATATTATTATCAAGAATAACTAGAAGCAACCCTTCTGCCAGTAGATAAAGGTCTTTTGAGTCACATAAACGCACCTTACAACAAATAAAACGTGATGGAAACAAACTCCCTAAATTTGTAAAACGAAACACTCTAGGGGTAAGAATGGATTCCTATTGGAAAATAAATGCAAATTATGAGTCCAAAACATCCAAAAAGAAGGCAAGTATCTGTGCATGTTCTGAGTAATGACGGTATGAGACTTCCCTAAAGAGTGTGAGATACTGGTTAATGTATCAGACGCTGCCTTCAAATGTTCAAAACAAAATTGTAATATGGGAAATGGCAGAGCGGCAAAATGACCGACAACAGGTTTAACTGATCCAGAGCAACGGAACGCACTGAAATTAAGACATAAAATAAGAGTTTCTTTCACCAGATTTAAAGGAAGTACACTTACCACCAACCAAACTCACCATATCCATCATAACAGACTTTAAACTCCTCCTTCAAAGTGATTCATTTAAGGATTTTCGCTTTCCAAACGTTGGCTCTCTGTAATCTACCCCTCATTAAATGGAAGCATTTTTATCCCTCCTACATGGCTTTTCTGCTACCTTAAACACGTAATCAGACAAACGCAAAAACAACAGAAGAAATCTTTAAGAGGAAATCCAACAATGATTTATCCATCCCAGCCAACATTTTCAGTTTGTCTGTTATTGTTTCAAATCACACATACATTGCCTCAATACTAAAGCTTAAAAAAATTATTGTGATGATACAAAAATCACTGCGCTACTGTCAGGACTGTAGATGTTGTTGGCAGTTGGAACAAACCCAAAGATGAACGTGGCTTTTGTAAACTCAATCATCCAGTCTGTTCGTTGGTCCGTCCTTTTTGTGCGTTTCCCCCCCTTGTTGTTTTGGCTGCTGCTTTGCTTTTAGTCAATTCCACCAAAAAACTGTCCACCGTCCTTCCTGCATTACCATTCCATGTCCAACTTCTCATCACACCGACTCATCCCCAGCCCAGAGTCTGCACCCCCCCGGAGTCCTTCAGTACATTTTCTGTCGACTGGGAAGTACCGCCTCCTTTAGGAAAGAGAATACAAGAAGGATCCCGGACCTCTTGCCTCGCTTTCCCTTGGTGAAATAATTAGACACCACATCATCTGGAAAAAGAAAAAGGAATAAAGACAAAGATAAAACATTTCAAAAGGATGGGATAATAAATAAATTGATATCAAATGGGTAAAAATATGGATGTAAATCTTTTAGCGCAACTTTATTGTTAATGTAACAATTTAAGGTTCAAATTTAAAGTCATATTTAGTCAAAATGACAACAATTCACATTGTGACAAATAGGGGGAAACCAGAAAACAACATTTTTATTTCAAATACAATACCGATATCGCAACTTGGAGTGCTGACCAATTATTGACCCGTTATTATAACAGCATTATTTCTACAGGCTTTTATTAGCTACGCCAAGGAAGTTATGTGTTTAGTAGAATTTGTGTATGTCTGTTTTTTTTGTCTGTCTGAACAGATTTTAATGATTTTTTTTTCTAAATGTGCACCTTAGTCTAAAAAAAACAATCCATAAAATTTAAGTGGTGACCCACAGTATATTGCGGATGTAGAAAGTTTTTAAAGGATCGTTTAACGTTATTTGGCAGAACAAGCAGTTTCCCCCTAAACCAGAGAGTGGCAGCAGTGACTATTGACAGCTTCAGCATCGGACTCAAAAAGTAAAAAGTCTTACACTGAAGCTAAAAACGCAGCAAAGTTCAACCATGTATAACTCGAACTCAAGTGCAGAGGGATTGAAAGAAGTTGGAGCAGAACAAACACCAGAGGCTGCAGACGCATGCTGTGCCTTATTTATCAACTTATAAAAGGATTTTAAAGACATTTTTACCAAAGGTGCACATCATGCCAAGGAACAATTCATTAAAATCGGGCAACGATCCAGATCATTTGATGGTTTTAGCTTTAGATGTAAGTCACGTTTGAGGTCTGCTCTCTCTGAGTGCTTTTCTTGATTTTTAGTATGGAATGATAGAAAAGCCTCGATCATTTGATATTTCCCAACCAGCGAATAATACTCAACAACTGTCCCATTTATTATTTGCCAAAGAGTTACATAAACTATAAACCAATGCATACAGAAGCAAAGTGTCTCTATAAGCTTTCTAATTCTGGCTAATATCTGACCATTTCCAACATCAATCCTTATTGACAACCATAGATTTTTGCCCACACACACCTCTGGACAATGGAGCTCTAAAAAAGCCTTTAAAAAAACATTCCTCTCATCAGCACAAATGATGTAGGCTTGTTGGTGAGAAGAAGTTAATTTCAATAAGAAAACAGAATAAAGGTGCAAACTCTTCTCTTGGTTACAGAGATGCAAGTTATCGATTAATTAATTAATCTAAAGTTGATCGATCCTATTGATCAACTAACAATTAAATAGCAATTTTCTTCAAATTTTGCGTTTTCTCTCAGGGGATCTTTCCACAACATCAAGAGATAAAACTTTATTCAAAATATGCTAAATTAAAAAAAAAGTACATCATATTTTAAACATTTAACGTGCCAGTTGTATAAACTACTGAGTGAGTAAGCAAAACGTGTTCTTACACATGGTTCAAATTATCTATAAGTTAACAAAACATATTAGGTAACTGCATAAAAAAAATGATCAAATATGTGATATACTCCTGTTATCCAATCTACAGACACATAAAAGTATCATTAAAAGACAGGATAATTCACTGAAATGCTGTTAGACTATTTTTTATGTGCAACAATCTGGGGGGAGAGACTTTGTGTTGTTAGCAGCACTTTTAAACAGGTTGTTTTGGTTGCTCTCAGAGGAATGTTAAAGATCGAAGCTTTGACGTGAATTAAATCACAAAAGCTTTTCCAATTTATCTTGCTTGTTGCTAGAATGTCTACTTCTATCATGTAACAATTTTTTTGTGATGCGTCCTTCACTTTTTATCATCACATCCTCTCCTTTTTGCACAGCAGAGACTTTGAGCACTATTTAGATAATAACTTCTGGAGTTTATATTTACAAAAGAACAGCATTAATTGAATTCTGCATCCTTATCACACTAAAACTGTGCAAAAATAATCACAGACCCGACTTTTAACATTCCTCTCTCAGCTCCGTTTAAGAATGAACATCACTACACAGTGGACATTAACAATTCATTGGATGGAATAAAAATGTTAATAAAATAAATCGTTAATCTTAGGTTGATTATTTGTTGGGCTGCAACTAACGATTATTTTGCAAAACGATTAATCTATCGATTATATTTTGATTAATAAATTAATAATCGGATAGACAAGGATTCCTTAGAGAAGACTTTTTATTAAATTATAACCGGAGTTCTACATAGAGCGTATTCACAGGCAGAAAAGGTTTTTATCATCTTACATGCAAAATGTTATGTATATATATATATACCGTAAATTCTTCTAATATTGGCCTGTATTCCAATAGCGGCCGGGTCTCTAATACATGGCCGGTATCGCTGTCAGAGGAGGTAAATACCTGGCCGGGTCTCTAATACAGGCCGGGGCTATAAACGTTTTTCTGAGCATACCTCAACATTATAACTTGTGGTAGTAAGTAACATATAAGTACCACACAGCCCCAAGCGCAGCTGGACGACAGGCCCCGCTGCTGCCCGTCTGCCTGCCGAGGAAGCAGAACAGACTTGAGCGCTGTTGAAACAGGAGGAGCAGCCATGGAAAGTGGAGCTGGAGGGGAGAATAAAGGAGAGATGAAGAGGAGGAGGAAACTGAGGAGGAGAATTAAACAGAATTGGAGGATTTTTATATATTTTTTTTTACTTCAAACCAAGCGAGACATGGTAACTGTACTTTTTTCAATAAATGAACCTAGTGTTTTATAGGTTCAAATAGACACAAAATCTCATTTTTTATTCATTCCACTGGTAGTCTGTTTTGCTCAAATAGCAATAGAGGCCTGTGTCTCTAATACTGGCCTCTATCCAATAAAGGCCTGGACCGCGATGCACTCTGAGTGAAATAAAGGCCCGGGCCTATATTACAGAATTTACGGTATATATATATATATATATATATATATATATATATATATATATATATAGGTATATATATATATATATATATATATATAAGGTTTGGTTGCTCTGTCAGCTTAAGGCATGTTTGAGAGTCTCTTTACTCCAGTTAAGATTAATCGATTATTAAATTAGTTGACAATTATTTGAATAATTGATTAATCCGATTAATTGTTTCAGCCCTAATTATTTGATTACATCCCTACTTGGTAAGGTCTCATGCATCACTCTGCCATGTTAAACTATAAACACCTTTGTGCCTAACTTTCATCAGACATAAAGTGATTTTCTGGATAACTCTCACCTCCTTGCTGCATGGTGGATGGAAGCACATTTTCTCCTGCCGATAGTGACACAAAGAAGGCAAAGGGGATGACCCAGAGGCAGATGGTGAAGTATGACAGCACCTGAAACCAGTCAACAAAAGAAAAAAACAGCACAGTTGGACACAAAACGCACTTCCAGCATTTAGAGCTATGATGAAAAGGCAAAAGAAGGAATTAAATACCTCTGAAAATGGGTAATATTCTTGTGCAAAGTATTGGAAGGCCATGTAATGGTTTGCCACCACTAACACTTAAGTATAACGAAAAAAGAAAAGTTAAATCATGACCAGATGGGAAATATCAATCTAAAATGAAATTTTCTCTTATTTTGTATACTTGTTGCAGTTTATAAAAGAGAAGTAATAAAACTTGAAGTGTTTCTTACTCACCACAGGAGAGGATGAAGTTGGGGGAGCTCAGCAGTATGTAGGGAAAGGTTCGCAGGAGGCCAAAATACACCAGGTTTGTAAAGAGGCCGACTACCACCATTAACAGAGGGAAGCCTTCAAAAACATAGAGACCCAACAGCACACCTGTGGAGAACTGGACAGATTCACACACAATGAGAGTCCGCTCTGCATACCTGGAAACTAAAATGTACAGCAAACACCTATAAGATGCATCAGGTTCAACCTGCATACTCACCAAGATCATGTACTTTATTATTCGACTTGTTACTACTGTGTACTCTTCTATTAGCTCTGCCAAGTAATACAGGCCAGCCGCTGGGGGAAATAAAATGGAAATAACTTAAGAAAGAGCACTAAACATGTCTTATATCTGATTAGAAAAGAGGTGGCACTTCTAGAGCAAAGATCAGGGGCTATAGACGGTATCTGGGCATTATGAGTAAATCAATATGTAACAGGCAGTTTCTGGAGCATCTAAGTCAGTCAAAACAGCTGAAGTCAACAAACGAGGAGGGTGAGTTTGTGATGCATTAGAAAACTTCATACAATTTATGTCTAATACAAGCCAGATTATTGAAAATCTAATCATTTTAGTCACAGAGATGAGTGATGTAGACTCTGAGTTTTAATGGGATGTTTGATTCTCTCTAAAATCAAATGATAAATGCAAATATTTGTATTTTTTTCTTTTAATAAAAGGCATTTACTGTCTTTCATTTCATTCAATAACATTTCTGAATAACTTGAAATATTCTAAGGGATACGTAGGTCAGCACAGTATCAAATCCTTTATCTTAATTTCTCTCTGCTAATTTGCAACATATTTTTGATCAAAAAGGCTTTAAAGAAAGTGACAGAGGCATGTGAAAAAACT
Source organism: Cyprinodon brontotheroides (assembly GCA_018398635.1). Classification (NCBI taxonomy): domain Eukaryota; kingdom Metazoa; phylum Chordata; class Actinopteri; order Cyprinodontiformes; family Cyprinodontidae; genus Cyprinodon; species Cyprinodon brontotheroides. The sequence goes on from JAGKQL010000028.1 coordinate 3,764,896, forward strand.
GCCATTAAGAACTTTAAGTTCCCAAACACATCATACTGTGCTCTAAACAAGGGTTCATTTGGCACTTTCACAAATGTTTTTGATTTAATTGAGTCGTTGAATCAATTATGATTTCATGAGTGGATCATTTCAGAACTAAATAGATATGACAATAAACTCTTAAATTTGCAAATATAAAATACGGAAGCAGTTCTAAGACAAATTCTGAATTTTTACTTTTAAAGTTATACCTGTCAGTTGGACCAGCTATTAAGTTTAAGGAGTTTGTCTTTTCTAATACAATGCATTTGTTATTAAGTAGGTTATTATTTTTTTATTATTTGTTTCCACGTGTAAACAAACATTGATTTGAACTACTTGCACATCTGCCTTTATCTTTTAGATTGCTGCTGTGGCTTTGATCTTTGCTTCATGTCGTAAAGTTGGGAGTTTGTTCTGAATCATATGATTCGATTTACGATAATCCCATACAGAGACAAAAGAACACCGGAGTTAAACGACAGCTACAAGATTAGTTTGTAATAAACTTCAGTATAAAGCGCAGCTGTGGTAAATCAACCTAGTAATGTGATAAATGAAACATTAACTTTGTTTTCTGAAGCCCCTCTGACATTTACCTGAGCTGATTCACCTGCTCGCTGCGTTAGCATTACTAAGCTAATTCTAGCTGCTATGTTTCTGCTGTGGGCTTTTTTCCAGCTTTAACTTACCTATCGATAGTGTGACGAAAGATATCTGGACGACCAGCGACAGCCAGCTCAGTAAATAAATAAACCACATCTCTCTGCATATGATACGACACACACAAATAAGAGAATGAAGGCTAAAATAAGCTAGCTTGCTGCTAGCCTTGTCCAACACTCCTTCCGCTGTGTTTTCAGTAAGAGCCAACAACTGCGGTAAAGACGGATATTCTTTGACAAGAAGTTAGCTGAGGTTCTGTTACAGCGCCACCTGCGGTCGGAGAGTAAATGTAATTCCGTCAAGTTACTTAAAGTATCCTCATTTTTTATTTTTTGTTCTATTGTTATTTATCTACGGAAGAGGATTAGAGCCACTGAAAAAAGGTTAACTGGTTTTTAAGTATTATTTCAGTTTAATATGGGAAAAAATTCTGAGATTAAAGTCAGAATTCTGAGAAAAAAGTAAAAATTCTGAGAAAAAAAGAATTCTGAGATTTAAGTCAGAATTGTGAGATTTAAGTCAGAATTCTAAGAATAAAGTCAGAATTCTGAGATTAAAGTCAGAATTCTGACTTTTTTCTTATATCATACAGAAATAAAATTGAAAAATAAGTTAACTTTTTTAATTTTTTCAGAGGCACTAATCCTCTTCCGTATTTATCTCTTTATTTTTTTAATTGGTTTGTATTTCTTGCTTCATAATCCTGATTTCTTGAATGTGTAGAAAACAACTGATAATGTAGACGAACTGGACAATATGAAGAAAGTTTAACTGAGCTATACTTGGAGTATCTATTCCTATAAAGGAGATTTTGAGCAGCGTATGTAAGTTGAATGAACAACAATTTGTAGATCGCATTTTTCAGGGAGATAGTAGCTATGGTTATGCTTAATAGGATTGGTACAAGATATTATTAGAATAATTAACCTAGATATTATTGCAATAATTAACATAAGGGTAGATTAAAAAGTGAATGAAGCATAGGGTCAGACTTTTTATCCAGAAAATGGCATATTTTACTTATAATCCTGATGTCTCTTTTACTTTTAACTTTTAGATGAAATATTGCTAATGTAAGGCTTCCGGGACAATTAATTAGCAATTAATTCACCTAGAATTCTAACTATTAATGCTGGAGAAATTTCATTTTCGCTATCATCACCTTAAGATTTCTATTTTGATTCCTGTTTTAACACAATTAAACAACAAAAAATTAATTACTTTCAATACAGGGATAATGTATTTGAATGAAGCTTGCTTTTGATTGTTAAAATCAGACTTTTAAGATTACTATTTAAAAAGAAAATAAGAGTTTATATAAATAATTAACATAAATCAAAAACAAAAGTGATCCAAAAATAGATCCTTGTGGGACTCCACATCAACTGAGGAGAGAGCCTTTAAAAGACATTTTTTCTTTCTTTTTTCTTTTTCTATGCTCGAATTGTTTGGAAAACCATAGGAGGAAAAACCAATCCATTTCAATTGTATTAAGAGTATCTCATATGCTATGGTGTCAAACACCTTGGATAAGTCAAGGAATAGCGCAGTTGAATATTGCTTCCTATCCTGAAGCCTATATAGCTCCTCAGGTAGATAAGCAATAGCCATGTTAAAGGAAATCTCTGTTCACACCTTGAGGCTTTCTCTATCCGGGTCTTTTCCTGAGAAGAGATCACTCGGGACACACTCTTTAAATAACACATCATAATGTATATGTGTTAAATAACCAGGAGACATGACAACAGATTTTGATAGAAATTGTAATCTCACTCAGATCAGAGAAGTTGCTTAGGGTTACAGAAGGTAATGGTTAGAGAAGCATTTTATACATCTCCAGTCTGCCACATGATCACATCATTACATCATACACGTTTGCAGATGATGAGACATCCATGGCTCCAGCCTTATCAAAATATTACACTTTGTTCTTCGCTGAAGGACGCCGCTCCCATTCCATTCCCAAATCTTTGCCACATACAGAATGAAGATTATAACTGTATATTAGGACAGAGGAACTGTCTTAATTAGATAAACTAGATGTTAAAACATCAGTTCTGACTCGCAACAGGCAGCTAATATAAAGGTGTAATAAACTCACACATCATCAATGCTAATTATCCTAACAGCCATGTAGGTTGAATTGCTGTGATGGAAACCAAACTGATGTTCATATACACTAACATATTCTTCTTTTTGAGAAATTTGCCCAGTCTACTGTAGACAGCTTTTATAAGATTTTGGATATTAACGATTGCATGGACATCAGATGATAGTTGTTAGCCATTCTAAATGCGTCTGCTTTAAAGCTGGGCACAATCTCAGGAGCTTTAGACTCTTGTGAGCCAATACCCTTGTAACATGATGCAAGACTGGGCAACTCCAATCCTCAAGGGCGAGTATCCTGCAACCATTATATTCATCCTAGGTCCAACACACCTGAATTAAATGGCTGATTTATCTCCTCAGTATGCATTTCATTTCTCCAAAGTTTTCTTATTAATTTAAATACTTGATTTAAATGTGTTGGATTAAGTGACACGTCTAAAGGTTTAAGGATATCAACCCTCGGGAAGGGGAATTGCTGACTCCTGAATGAAAGACATGACAGAGTGGATTAGCACTTCTGTATGCAATTTTTTTAAGAAGTCAAGTATCTAATTTTAGGGTGCACAATTATCTCATGTATCTCGTGTTCTGTAATTGTATTGAGACTTAAAGTTGAGTTGTTAGACTCCATATACTTTCAATTTTCAAATTTTACCCATTTCAAATTTCAGTGAAAAATTCTTTAAATTTACAAACAATTTCTGTTGGGTCTAAAATGAGCTTATCCCCATCTTTGAATTAGTAGGAAATGATTTGGGATTTTTTTCCTCCTGTTTATGTTTTATTTTATTGCAGACCCCACATTTTCACAGTTCTTATGATTTTGGCCAATTCATCAGCATAACATTTTGTTTTTTGCAGACCTTACCTCATGGTTTAGTTTGATTCTGTAATGATTATCCTTTTAAAATGTCTTGAAACGGTAAATTAAATGTATTTTCTATACTGTTTTATTTGCACTCGACAGATTTTACAATTCCTTTCATTTTGACCTTGAACTTAAAAAGACTCACAATGCGATTGTTTTTTTCTTTCAGCGATTTTGTCACTTCAGGAGAAGAGTCATAGTGGTGTTCAGTGGATTTCTCTATCATTATAGAATAAGCCTGTTGAGGATTATTATTGTAGGATATATCAACCCTGTAAATGTGTTGGATTTTGGTTTTGAACCTTTAAATAGTTAGTTGGTTTATGAGTCTATGAGTGACTGACTGCTCATTAGATGTATTGGTGCTTATTGGGACAGATATATCTAAAAAAAAAAGATAAATAGGTAGATGATCAGACATATCAGAACAGAAAATTCAAAAAAATATATATTTTTGTCAAGTACATTGGGGAAAAAATGTGCCTATTAATGTTGCAAATTTATATTTATTCTTTTGGTTTTGTGGATAAAAAGTTTAAAATAGAAACTGGAAAGTATGTCTAGAAAGGACTAGTTTGAGCATCACAATCTACATTCATCATATTTATGTTGAAATCACCCATGAGGAAATATTCATGTGAAGCTTTAGAAAGAGCAATTATGAGGTTATTAACATAGTCAAATATTTTTGAATGAGGGTTCTCATATCTACAGCCCATTATAGTACAGTTTGTTTCCATAAATACTGCCTACCTAGAGAATTTAACACATTGATCAAGGTTAAATTCCTTCTATTCATTAAAAAAGGACCACCCTCTCAAGTTTATTTCATCTACATTTATGAACATTATTACTATTGTCTAAAGTATAATAATATGAAGTATTTTTGGGAAATCATGATTCTAAAATGCAAAATAAAAGAAACACTGAGGTTGAAAACAGTAAGTGCGAGCTGATCTGTGACTTTTAAGAGAGATTAGGAGCATTTAAGTGCAAGATTTATAAATTGCGTTTATCAGTTTTAATTACATTCATTTTACAGTTAGATTTTAATTACATTCTTTTTGAGGTTTTATGTAAATATTGGCTGTGATAAATCAAAAAACAGTAAATATCAGGGTCACTGCTAGTAAAAAAGCATCCAACAGAGATTCGTCACTGATCAAGTGAGCTGAATCAGCAGTTGTGGCTCCATAAGAAACCATGTTAAGGTGAAACAGCGGTTTCAAATATTCGTTCTGAGTCTTTGATAATGACCTGTCAATCTAAAACCTCCAGCTTTTTCAGCTCCTTGACAAATTTTCCTTTGCTTCTTCTGGTGCTCTGTTGACTTTTATAAATCTTTTGGATTTCCCCCCCTTTTCTGAAGAGGTTGAGCTTTATTTGTGTTATTCGCATTTCTCTTTATCGGGTGCTCATCAAGAATAAACATCGGGTCCTTTTAGTGATTTCCGCTACTTAAGGAGAAAGATTATCTGACTCCTGTTAGTGAATCTAAAAATAAAGGTTGGTGGTTGAATGGTGTATCTTTGTGGGAGAGGAGGGCGTGCTTCTATAACACTACGGTCAAAAACAATATCCTTGGTTTCCAGAAAAGGAAATACCTGCTCCTAAACTGTTGTTATTTGCTTCTCCTTTCCGCAGAGGCATACGAGCTGGGTTTTGTCTTTAGTACTGTAATCAGAACATCATTCATTCTACAAAACGTCTCCAGCTCTTCCGCTGTGTTTCAAGGTTCTTAATCCTTTTTAGTTTTTATCTAATTTAGATGGAGAGGGGTTTTTACATGGACACGCATTCCTCAACAAGTGTTTTTTCCCCCTCCTCACATTTACTCATGTTTATACGGTGTTTCGGCCATTCATGTAAAAATGTTGTAAATGACAAGTTCCTTTTATATTTTGATTTAGTTTTATTTTGTAGACAGAATATATTTAAGTTAGTTAAGGGCGACAGTGGCGTTGGATGTAGGAGTTTGCCCTGAAATTGAAGGATTGACGGTTCTAGCCCCAGCTCCGACTTTCATTGTCATTGTGTCCTTGGGCAAGACGCTTCACCTGCATTGTCTACTGATGGTGGTCAGAGGGCCCCGGCTAATGCCAGTGTACAGCCCCGCTTCTGTCAGTGAGCCCCAGGGCAGCTATGGCTACAATGTAGCTTGCCACCATCAGTGTGATAGCGTGAATGGGTGAATGAATGTAGTGAAAGCGCTTTGGTCAAGTCTCCTGACTTGAATGAAGGCGCTATATAAAGTACATGCCATTTACCATTTAGTTCTAAACCAAGATCTATCATTTAGTGCTTTACAATAAAAAAGCTTAAAAAAAGGGAGAAAAATATCAAAAATTGCCCTCATATCCCTCTGTTGTGGCACAAACTGGCCCCTTGCGTCCACTTCCTCACCGCCTGGGCTATATCTAGACCCACAGCTAGTTTGTGATTGACCCTCTTGCGTTGTGACGTGGAATAACATAGCGCAGAGCACGGTTCAAAATTGGGCATAAATCAAAAATATCTGCATCATACCTGCAAAAAGCTCACTGTGACACACTGCTGCGGGATTATAACCGGTCATTAAGTCTTATCACTCCTAATAATAGTTTCCCAGAAAGCCTTGGAAATAATCACAATGCTCCAGCAAATAGTGACTTGGCTTTTGACACGATTTGTGTTTCAGGTCTTGGATCTCGAGGATGCCATATTCATCTAATTCACCATAGTTTCATTATATCGCAACAACAAAATACAGGAGGTTAACTGAAGGCACATTACTGATTATTTTAAAGTCAATAACCATTCAATCTGAAGGACTCATTCCTTCAATGTCTGAAGCTGACATATCCTAGCTGTTATCATCTTTATACTTTGAACCTTGCGCTGATATGTGGCATTGAATGTAAGGAAATAAAAGTATTTCCTTACAACCCTGTCCCCTATCATCACTGTTTAATAACATTCAGGATTACTTTAACAGAATTCTCCTGCCCCAAAAGAAGGTTTCACTTTAGCAGATCATTATCAGATATTACAGTTATAAATTTTAAAGAATCTGTTTCCCTTTCTCTCTCTTCTGTGTCACTGAGCAGTGCTGCAGAGGGAAAAAGTTAAATTTATACCCCTTCACAGGTTGATGATTTTGTTGATGGGGTTACCAGTGTGATTAACTGTATGTGCTCTCTTTCATCCTCTGACATGGGAGCTGGCTCCCTGGCTGTGTGTTTTCTGGATAGGGCTGCATGTGGAGCTGCTTGAAAGTTGCCTTTTGTATCTCTGCTTCTTTTTCTATGGCTGCTTCTGTCTCCTTGAACCCCAGTCGGTCTCTGCAGTTGGCCGATCACACTGAACCTGGTTCTGATGGAGATTTCTTCATGTTAAAAGGGAGTTTTCCTCTCCACTGTCGCTACAAGTATGCTTGGTCTGAGGGTTTGCCTTCGAGTCATTGAGTCGATGCAATCAGCTGGTTTCCTTAGATAGAAAACTTTCAATCAATTTGACTGGATGATCTGGTTGAATTTTCTCTGTAAAGTGCCTTGAGATGACATTTTTTGTGAGTTGGTTTGATATAAATAAGCTGAATTGAATGGAATTGATTTCAGACTGATTGGTTAAAAACTCACACTGTGCAGTTGACTTTCAGCTGTTAAACTGAGCTGCATGTAGAGACAGTTTGAAGGAGAAACCTATCTTTAGATCAGACACCTCCAACAGAACCAGGCTCAGTGTGAAGGGTCTCTCACGGCCTCTTCTTCATCTTTTACCTGTTGTTGACCCATAAAGACTGAGCTTAATTGAAGCCTGAAATACTTTAGATGAGATTTTTGGTACTTCTGTGACCTACTGTATTGCAAGTATTTTATCCAGCTCAGCCACTCCTGGGAAAGATCACCATGTTTCATGTTTTCTCCATTTGTTGATAATGGCTCTCACTGTGGGTCCCCCAAGTCCCAAGTTCTTAGAAATGGCTTTGTTACCCTTTCCAGGCAAACAAATGTCAATATTTTGTTTCTCATCTGCTTCTGACTTTCTTTAGAAGCCATAGTGTGCTGCTTCTTTCCTTAATCTGCTAGAATACTTCATTAAGTTTTTTGATTTCGATGATTTTGTGATCATTAAGGCTTGTTGTTGGTTTATTTTGTAGAACTATATCCAGGTCTAATTACTGCAACCCAGCCCAGCTGTAGTTAGTGAAAATAAACCAAAACCTGCACAATTTAAACTGTGAGGGTAATAAGAGAAACACCAAAGTCATCTCTGGGGGTGTAAGATATTTTTTCATGACATTGTAGCTATTAGTTGTTTATCAGACAAGTTCAGCAGTTAGGTTTGATTGCTGCTGACTTTTATAAAGTTGATGGGTTTTATTTGCCTCTCAAAAAAATCTGCAAGAATACAGATACACTGTGTGCCATTGGAGGAAAACAAATGATTTTCTAAAAGAAATATTTCCAAATATAATTCTTTCAAACACATTAAATGGAGGATTTGATGGATATCCAAATAATCTGTCAGGAAGCAGGACAGAAGGACCCAGTACAGACAGACAGTTGGAAAATTCAAAGGAGCTGCGGCAGGGCATTGCCCATCACTGGAAACTCCGGTGGAGAAAAACATAGGTAAGTGACCAGGATAATCTGATGGAGGATGATTATCCATGTGAGTCATCTACCATGTTTAACAGTTCAGTCTATTTCCATAGAGAGCGGTAGGATCCAACCGGAGGGATGCAAACTAAATGCCGCAGACGCTGCCAGAGTGTCCTTGATGCTGCAGTCCCAGAGGGGCAAGCAGGACTCCGAGCCAGATCAGGGAAACAGATCGGGACAGGAAAATGAAGAGGTCCAGGAGTCTGAAGCCCAGTCAGGGATACTGATAAGAACAGGAACAGGCCAGTTCAATGTTCCAGATGTCCACAGAGAGTTCAGGCAGAACATTCAGATGGAAACAGGCCAGCTCAGTGGTAGGGAGGCAGAAAAAGGCAGGATATTAGGAACACCATATTTTTATTTACCTATTTACTTTAAATTAATATTTAAAGTAAATAGGTAAAGTACTATTTTTTAGGGGAAATATATGTTTTTTTACTATTTTATTGAAGAGAAAGGTACATTTTGAGAAATCATTCAGTGATATTTGTTAAAAGAGGAAAATAAACATGAATTTACCTAATTTCTGCATATTTTGCATATAAGTTGGTCTCCTTTTTCAGGATTTCAGATCTGTCGCACACACGCTTATTCCCACACCAAAGACACTCATATAGATTCAATAACAGAAAAGCAGGTAGCATGCTTTTCTACACCTTAAAAGCTGACACTTTTAAGACCAAGGACCAAAACAATAAAAAATGCATATCTGAGAGTGAAAAGGCCAACCTTCTGGTAAAGTGTTAAATAAGGTAAATATGTAATGCGAAACGGTGTGAAGAAGACACTAAAATGGTGTCAGAGTAAAGGGTGAGAGTAATTTTCTCTTTCCTCCAAATGCTTTCAGCAGATGCAGATAGGCGAATAGATAGGTGGCGTGGGGCGAAGGTGTGTGGGCTCATTCATCCATGCGGACATATATGCAGCGTCTGAGCGGAGGTGAGAAAACAAAAGGGGTTCTGCCGCATTTATTTAAAAACTTTCAGGAGGGAAGCCGCGCCTCACCCGAGGCTCTTATCTCAGCGACGCCTCTGGGCTCAGGGTGTGACGGCCTTAATGTGTCAAAATAAGAGGCAGCCTGTATTCTGCTGCCGGATCACGCTTCTGGAAAGAAAGAGACACCCAGTGAGGGTATTCATAGAAGGGTTTTAATGGCTCTGGTCATCTTTTATCTATTAAAAAAAAAAAAAGGTCCTGTCACCTACAGCTGGTGAAACACGAGAAACAGGGATGCTTGCCATTAAATGGAGCTGCAGAAAAACTCAGGTTAAAGGTTAAAAGATTGGATTTTTTAATAATCAATATATCTGGAAAAGTTTTTTGGACTTTAAATAAACCAAACGGAATAGATGTTTAAAAATATTTATTTCCATATTACCCACAATAAAGCGGTAGTTCCTAGTTAATAGAGTGCACCTGCATTTAAGGCATTAGGATGGTGTTTTTTGCATTTGCTCAAAAGGATGCTGTAAGGCTCCGTGGTTGATGATCAGCGCTGATGCTCTGATGCGGGAATCTCTCTTCTCCCTGTTTTGTTTCAGCCTCCGGAGCACAGGTGCACTGCTGCTCTCTCCAGCCCAGGGGCCGTCACCCGCTGCTGGGACACGCTGCCGCCCTGGTTGGGGATCTAACCAAGAGATCAGCAGATATTTAGGTTAGGCACGAATCCAAAGAATGAGAACTACAGGATGCAATGGAACAGATGTGTTAGGATAAAGAGGTTTGGTCTGGTTTAGGTATCATAGCCGGGATGTGCAAGGAGCTCTTGATTCTAACCTTTTTAAATAAAGAGTGTTTGTGTATGGTACTTTTTTTCTGAAAGGGCAAATACTTTTACTCGTCTGCGGATTAAATAATTTAAAAATATGCCTGGATTATACGATGTCTTTAAATCCAGTTGGATCCCTTTAACTTTCTCACAGTTTGTCATTTACTGACCACAAAGCTCAATCTGTTTTAATGTGATTTTGTCTCACAGATCAACACAATGAAGCTGAAACTAAAGCTAAAGGAAAGCAATACATATCTTTTATATTTTTTTGCCAAAACAACAACAACAACAAAAATTGGCACACATTGTATGCAGCTCCCTTCAACTACCCTTCACATAAATCTGGTCTTCGAGGTGCATCACCACCAGCTTTGAACTCTACAGACTGGTTTTTTTTTTTGCTTGTCTTTCTTTGAAAAATAGTTCAAGAATAGTTTGTTTGGATGAAGAACCTTTGTAAGCATTAATCTTGGATTCTTGCAGCAGATCTTGTAGTTTTGCCATTTTTCTTAGCCTACCACACCTTTTCAAACTTATAAACTGTTTCTTTTTTTTCCACCTCATATCATGTGCTGATTTTCATTTATCCAAATACAATCTACTGTATTTAGTGGTGGTAATAAGGTAGAATGTGTATAATTTTATATATAGAGAACAGTAAAAGCCATTGTACCGTAGGTTTGAGCTGGGGACAGATGGTCCTGATTTTCTCCCATCGCTTTTCTTCTTCTCTGGAGGACCAGCTGCAGCTCGGCCTGCCCAACATTCCTGCCGATCCCCCTCTTGGAGGGCACCCTGCGAAGGTGCTGGCGTTTAATGTTGTCCTAAAATAAGAAAGAGCAAAAATGATATGACAAAAATCAAAAGAGAAAATACCACGGAAGGAATTAGGAAAGCCCTTTGTGTATTACCAGCATTCCCTTTAATTCCAAGACGGCTGACTTCCTGTTTTCACTCCTCTGGTCCTGGAAAAAAGATATCGATTTACGAAAAAAAAGAAACAAATAAATAATAATAATCTTAATAAATAACAATAATAATAATAATACATAATAATAATAATAATAATAATAATAATAATAATAATTTTAATAATAATAATAATAATAATTAAGTAAAAAAATATTTTCCATTGCTAACCCTCCATGAGCTGTCTTCGTCCTGTGAGCAGAGAAGATGCAATTAAATAAAATTAGTCCTCTTTAAACAAGCTTCATATCTAAGTATCTAAGGCATAAAACAATCATTCACTTTTTACCTGGATTTTTTGTACGGGCCTCAGGATAATACCTTTCTTTATTCTGTCCATCATCTCGTCCACTGCCTTTGCCTTTATGTCCTTCAGTGGCTCTGGTTCTTAAAAGAAATTCATGTGACACATGTTGCATCATGTAAAAGATCAACCAAGATGTCTCTTTTTGCATCAAAAGATAAACTGAGTCTGTGTTTTCTACCTTATATTAGAAATACATCATAGAGTACATAAAAATGACAACTCACTGCTGGTATCAATGACACTGCCTCCTTGCTTCCTGCTCCTGATGAAGTCCCGTAAGCTATATAGAGATGAGGGGAAAGACAGTTGAGTGGAAACCTTACTGCCATGCATTCCTGCACTTAAACAAACAGGAGCGCCCATAATCGTCTCTATTTTCAGAGGCAGCTGAGGTCCTACAACATCTGTCTGACAATGCTGCTGATTTTTTATGAATCTGTGGTGGCCAGTGCCATCCTTGATACTGTTGCATGCTGGGGCAGAAGACTAAAGGTGAAGGATGCCAACAGACAAACTCATCTGCAATGCCAGTGACGTTGTTGGGGAGGAGCTGGATTCTTTGACAGAAGTGTCAGAGAGGAGAATGTTGGCCAGGATAACATCCATGCTGGAAAATTCTGCACATCCCCTTCATGATGTGCTGGTCGCCAACAGAAGCACCTTCAGTCAGAGACTCATTTCATCACGCTGCACCACAGAGCGCCACAGGAAGTCATTCCTGGCTGCGGCCATCAAACTGTATAATTCATCCCTCTGACAGTCCTTTCATCTCATTAGTTATTTTTTATTTATTTCATTACTTCAATATGCGCAATAACGTGATCATGTGCAATAATTATAATTTGGTACTAAGCAGCACTGTAAATCATAAATACTTCCATTTGTACAAACTGTGATCCTTATCTTACTTTATTATTATCTTTATCTTATTTTATTCTTTTCTTATCTTATTTCATTCTTATATCTTTTCTGTACTTCCAATCTAATTTTTCTCTCTTCTGTTAACGGTCGCACTGCAAGAAAATTATTTCCCACAAGGGATTAATAAAATAATTCTGATTCTGATTATCAAACACACCCTGTTGCCAAAAGTATTCGCCTTCTTACTTCACAGATATGAACTTCCATGACATTCCATTACTAATCCATAGGGTTTAGCATGATTTCAGCCCATCCTTATATAACAGTTTTAATGTTTCTTGGAAGGCTTTCCACAGGGATAAGCAGTGTGTTTGATGGGGATTTTGTGACTATTTTCCCAGAAATGCACTGGGTCTTACAGTTTACATTCATGTTAGTGATGAAAAGGCCTGGATGCAACTGCTCAACTATGATAACCCTTCCAGTAGGCTTTGTTCTAGAGCCAAATTCTAATTACTCTTGAAAAAAGTAGAGAATCTCCTCATTTTAAGGGTTTTAAAGGGGGAAAACATTTTTTAATGTATTGAATTGGAAGGGAGAGGTTTTAAATTTAGATTAACATACTTGATAACAGGAGTAGCTTGGGGTGGAGGCAGTGGAGGTGGTGGTGGGGGTGGAGGTGGTGGAGCAGCTTTACTCTCTTCCTTCAGTTCATTCTCTTTCTCCTCCTTGTTCATCGTTTCCTGTAGCCGTTTCACTACAGGAAGGACAACAGAATGATATTGACCTTTTTTATCATGAAGCATCTGTTCAAAATCACAGATTAACTAGAAGAAGAAGACCCTTCAGTCCAATAGGACTAAGATTTAAATATGCAGTGAAGGGACAAGAGCTGGAAATATGTTTTGGCCAAAGTATTTCGTAATGTCTTTCCAATTTGCTTTTTTATAATCTGTTAAAACTGTAATGATTTGGATGGATGGATGGATGGATGGATGGATGGATGGATGGATGGATGGATGGATGGATGGATGGATGGATGGATGGATGGATGGATGGATGGATGGATGGATGGATGGATGGATGGATGGATGTTTTACAGTCTTCTTTAAAGGAGGCAAGTCTGTGTTTCATAAAGACACAATATAATAAAGCACCAAAATTCATGCGACTGGAGCCTCAAAGACCAAACAATAAATAGAATAAGTTTTTTTTGTTTTTGTTATTTTATTGGAAATATACATTTACAAGCCACACCGGGCTATAACCCGCTATCTACTGAACTGTCTCCCACTAAACCTGTAGGTAGAGCTCTACAGTAAATATAGCCCCTAGACCAGGGGTCTTCAACTTTTTCCAGGCCAAGGATGGAGCGGGGATCCCCTAATTATATATATTGTATGAAATTGTTTTACATCAAACCGGCCCTATAGTCAGTCTATTACATATGGAGTAATGTAACGAAAGTAATTAAAGTAAAGTATTTCTGATTCTGATTCCTCATTGATTAGACAGGTGTTGTGGATGAAACGGTGCACAGCTTGAAAGAGCTCCTGTGTGTCGCTGAATTTGAGCATTGATGACTGAAAGACATCTTCTGCCTCCATTTATCCATTTATTATACTGTGTTGTATGCATTTAATTTGTATTTAAAGACATTTCAATTAGTGGAAAAAATTGAAGGGGGGGAAATATAAAAAAAAGTCTAATCAACCAAAACTTTCACGACCCCCATTCAGTACCTCCGTGAACCCCCTGTTGAAGACCTTCGCCCTGGAGTAGGGACAGAGAAGAAAGCTAGCTCTCAGTAGCTTGTTTGGTGAGAGCAATAAAAGCTTCTAATGAACGATGGGGCTTCGTCAGCTTTTTACTTCAACTCTACAGAAGTTGAGCACAGCCTCCTCATTGGTTCGACAGCTTAAGCCGGGCTTACGTTGTACGAATTTTTTGCACTTTTTGGGTCGATTTTGCTGTCATGCAACAATTTTTCGATCGGGCTGACTGTCATCCTCATCGCGCATTGTACGTCGTGTAGTGTACAGGGGTTATCGAGGGGTAATTAGCCTCACATGACCACCTGCCGATCAGGAATCGTAAGGTCGGGAAAAAAAGCAAACAGGTTTAAAATTAAGTTGGCCATTGTAAGGTTGCATCAGAGCATCGGGCCACACAGTCGAAGAACATGCATCTTGAACTTTGAGCTTTTAAACTTGTACAGTTTGAGCTGTACCTGTATGCAACGTCTGAAAATATCGCACAGTGTATGCTCGGCTTAAAATGCAAAAAATAAATGTATAAATGTGTGAATTCTGAACATTTGTTCTCCGTCATGCCTGCTGCTGGCATGTGCTTTCGTTAATGGAAAATAGCCCCTTCTCCTGTGATTTCCTCTGACTTCTGCCACCTGGTGGTTACAAAAAATCTACATAAAACCTGCACCTTCGTACAAGCTTCATGGTTCAAAGCGTAGGAGGAAAAAGTAGCGGCTTATAGTCCGGAAAGTAATTGTTGCCGGTAATGTTGCAAGCAGTTGATACCTTCCTCATTCAGCTCTGTAACTGATGCATTGGCCTGAGAAAGTTGACTCTCCAAAGTCTTCCTCTCCTCCTCACTCTTTTTCAGCTTCTCTTTCAGCTCCTGCAGCTCACTGTTGTCCACCTCGGCACCTTTATTCTCCTTTCGCTTTGCACAAATAAAAAGCAAACTTATGTATGAATGAAAACATTACTAAGTTCATCGTTTATTCATATTTATGCATTTGTCCCTGCACACACACCTGGACCTGGTAGTACTGCTGAATGCTGCCCAGGCTTGTGCTGATTTGGTGGATTTGGTTGAGTGCCTGCTGCAACTGAAGGTGCATATCTCCCTCCGAGCTACACGGCTCCATCACACTAGGTAGCTGGGCCACCTTCTGCTCCACCAACATCTGATGAGACAAGCCAAAATCTGAATTCACCTCTAACACTTTCAACAAATCCGTGTAATCAAGTGCTTTGAAGGAAATAGAAAAGAAATGCATCTGCTACAATGAACCACCATTAGAGGGAAATGAAGGGAACTGAATTGCTGGTTGTAAAATTTTTCTCCCCAGGAGGCTGTCACGAAGCAGGGAAAATGTTTTCAAACCATGTGTTTGACTGAACAATGACTTGTGGGTCGTCATTACTCATCGGCTTCAGCATAGAGAAGAAACAAGTAAACAAGATGGTTTTCCTGTGAGACAAAGCATCATTGTTCTTCCATTATGAGGAAACAATTCTGGCTTTGCCTCAATTCACTCAGAAATTGTTTTCTCTCTGTTAATTGTGACAGATGAATGCACCAGTTGTAGTTAATAGCTAAGAAATCAAAACACAAATAAACCCCTTGTTCTTTTAAAGAAATTCTGTCAAGTGCTTTTATACATACTCTATACATAATACATATTGCTGCAATGTGGTCCTCACATTGAACTGGCATTAAAGGCAAATTAGAAGAAAGTAACAAATGCCATAAGATCTATATATATATTTTTTTTTATATGGTATAGTGACCTAATTTAGATTTAAGCCATCCAATATAGTTTTGTTTTGGTTTTTTTTTGGCCATCTGGTGCATGCCACCACTGTTTGATTAAGTACTTTAAAATTAATTAATATTTGCAGGCCAATATTTACAATATGAGATAAGATGTGCTGCTTTTCTTTGAGCTATGTATTTATGTTCTAATGTTTTAGTCACCTTTGCTAATAGCAAGCAGTTAAGGCCAAATTGATCCAGCGTCAGTGGTAGTAACCCTGACTGATAGCTTCTTAGCTTCATCTTAGGAGGGCTGATTTTGATGAGGAAACAATGACTGCTTTCCCAGAAAGCAGTGCTTTAGCTACTTTTTAGGAAATGCAATGGTTATTCTAAGCAGATAACATAAATAACACATCAACATTTAGGGACCTTAAAGGTATAGACGATGATCTTTTATTTCTGGGTGATCATCTAAATAACTGGTCCTCCTATTTGTCAATCATTCTGGTGATATGTTAACGTTAGGCCGTCCTACATGCTCATCCCGTTACCTTTCTTTTTCTGTGCATGCGCACTTTCGGGTATATATGTGTGATGAGCTAAGGTTTCAGTCATTGGAGCTCACCTTCTCATTGTGGTTCTTTGAAAAGATCATAAGAGAAAAAGTGTTTACGTAGTGTATAAGAAAAGAAAGGCCTCAGAAGAGGCAGATATATCCCAGAATATGCAAAGGAGAGCTCCCCTAGCCTAAGCCTAACCAGACAGCGGCGACTAATAACAAAGACCGCCTGCACCATAAAGTGAACTCAGTTAACTGAGTTCACCATAAAGTCCACTATATAGCCCCCGCTCTATATATTGATTGAGAGATTTAGGGGATAGAGTGGACGATTTGGATGACAGTAAGCTTGTATGAGTGATGAGAACAGAAACTTTTAAACAGAGCGTGCATGAGGAGAAATGGGCTCCTGCTTGCTCTCGCACACGTTAAATAGGCGTTCCCTTTCGGGAGTGGGTACAGGGTACATGTGCATTTTTTTTTAAGTGGCGAGGGCAGGTCTTTTAAAAAAATCATTGAAAATTAAGTGTATAAATGAACTTTTTGCTCAACTTTACTCAACCCTAACCCTAAAATTTGACATTTTCCCAAATAATTTTTAACGATTTTAACATCCATCTCTGTTTTCAAGTAAAATTTTACACATTTTGTTCAATTTATTACAATTTTTTAGTGTAATTTATAAAAAGGTTGTTCTTCAAGAAGAGTTGCAAAATCCATGGCACATGTGCAGTGTGAATTAGTGGCTCCTATTAAAACAGAGATTGTTTGTGCCCAAGTGCATGTGGGTGAGTTTTAAAGTACACAGTTTTAAAATGTACCTGTCTGACTTCCAATCAAAACACCCTGATATGATTTAAATAATTTCAAATCTTAATTTGCCATGAGTCTGGATAATCTTTAGGTTACACATATTAGTATATTGCTAAAAAGCAGTAATAAACATTAGCTTGAAACTTATGTCGTTGTTATTTATTTATTTATTTACAAAACGTGACAGTTTTAATCATCATTCAGTTTTGTTGATATTGAGGTCCATTTTCAAAAGGGAATCCAAAGAAGTGCAATGCTTATGGACAGGGACCAGCAATTAAAATATAGTAAAAACAAGCAAATATAGTTACATCAAAAGCAGAAACACAAGGAAGGCAGAACTTACTACAAGAACCACAACAACAAACAAAAAACAAAGCAACAAACAGGGCAGTAAACAACAGCCCACCCTCATCCACCCAACCCCACCAAACAAGATCATATTATAGATGGAGCCTAATAAATATATCCACCTGTAAACATACTATCACTCAAATCAGATTTTCATAATTGTTATTTAAGATATTTCATGCATTCAGGGCAAGACCAAAAAAATGTGACCAAAGTCAGGGTTTTTAAGCGTAAAAAGTTTTTCAAATGTATAAAGAGAGTGGGATTCTTTTATAGAACTATCAATGTCATGTCATAGAATTTGTTTCTTTAATGCCTATATATAGAAATTAGTTGTTTATTTCTTATACCATTACCTAATGCTGTCATTGACTGGTTGGGTTCTTTGTAGTGTTGCATCGATGCCATATTTTGGCCCCGATACCAATACCCCATACCTGGCTATGCAGTATTGGCCGATACCGATACCATCTGTTTGAAATTGATGTGTGTGTGTATGTCTGAAGAACTGCATACTACTGGAATGTAAAATAATTGCCATCAAGGCATTGTCCAGGTGCTGCCTACCTTTGTGAAGCAGGAAAAAGTCTAATACAAACTGAATCCAGTAGAACTTTTTATGGCCTACCTGGAATGGGCGATAATAGTTGAATAAACTTTTGGCTCTCAAAATTGTATCGGTGACCTATTTGTTGGTACTCGCCAATACAGATACCACCATTTTAGTGCTGGATCAGGGCCCCGCCTGATACTGGTATCAGTATCGGTACAACACTAGTTCTTTATTGGGATCACATGTTGGTTTTAAAGAATGTGCCAAATAAATTTTTTATTATCACTAGTTAATTACTGGCCAGAAAAAAATGGTTGAATAAATTTTTAGAAATTATAAAACTTTCTCCTTAAAATTCTTTTTCCTTTTGTTTCTTTCTATTCTCTTTCTTTAGTTAGTAGTTGAAACTGTTCTTAAAATTAAATATATATCATTCAGTGATGGTTTAAAAGTTGTTAAAAGCAACAAAACCCACATATGGAGACCAAGCGCATAAAAAACGGAACTAAACACATCCACTCGCTGTCACTCCAATCAGTTAAGTGACCATTTTTATAAGTACATAATTGAAAAACAGGAAGTGTGCGGAGAAAAGGGTTTTCATTTCTGCGTTTTTAGCATGAGAACAAACTGAAGCTGCAGATTTGGTGAGGTCTCCATCAGCAACGTGCACCGCTAGTCTTTACGTTGCAAATTGCACCACTCCGATCTTTGGTCCCCCTTCAGAGGAGAGCAATTTTCACACAGCAATTAGCACAGTTATTTCATACGTACACACACACCCCAACACAAAGAGACAAAGACAAACACACACACACACAAAAAAGCTCCAAATTGTTTCCTGTTTTGAGGATCCACATCATTATACCACCACGCATGGCGGGGAGGAGGTGTGAATGGTTGTTGTTTTCAAAACACATGAAAACAGACAAATAGCAGTGCATACAAGAGGCATTCAGCACAGGGAGGGGGTCTTTTACCCTGAACTGAGAGTAAAGGGGCTGAATTGTGTAAGGAGTTGGGGGTCCCTTTCACAGGTAAGGACCCCTGCAAGGCAGCCCATTGTGTGCCTGTCCGGTAAATGGAGGACACGGCTCACAAAGACGACAATTGCTATATGCTCGCCAAAACATAAAGGTGTCAGGCGAAGACAGGTTGTGCTTAAAGGCCGCTATTCTCCTCCAGCAGCAGTGATGAGCGCTAATTATGGGGAGGGGAGGGGCAAAATGGGAGGGGAAGGGGAAAGAGATGTTTTGAAAGAAAAAAAAAGCCTTTATTAAAGGAGCAGCTGGGATAAGAAAAACTGTGCTCAGTGTGTGTGTTTGTTTGGGATTTCAAGAGAATTGATGTTTTCTCTATTTGTGTGTTTTTTATGTGTGTTTGTGTGGATGCCAAGCCTTGTTTAGAGAGCAGAAATCTGATGGTTGGTGTGAAAATGGAGCCCCCCCCACCCTGCACCCACCACCTCTGTTGACCTGTCACCTCTGTTATACTCCGACACCAAGGCAGTGTGTTATAGTATACACGTATCCCTGTCCCTTTTCTCACCGCGGCCACCCGAAGGTCAGCGGCAACACCCCCTCTGCCTTCCTGTGGCACGACCTGTCACCCTCAGCGTCCCCAGGTGCAAATGTGTGACAGAAATATTTCTGCGTGAAGATGAAAACACACACACAGACACACACACACACACCTGGTGGGCGAAGACTTCGGCATGTTGCCGCAGGCCCTGCTCCAGCTCCAGCTTCTGAGACATCTCTGTGAACTCCTCGGTGACAAGCTGGGAGACTAGGCATGCACAGGAGAAAGAAATGAGAAAAACTGAGCATGAACACAGGAACACCAATTCATGACATTCATCCTGGTTATCCCACCCCAAGAAATTAAACTGTTTAGTACAAAGGATAAATTTCCCCTTTAAATCTAACTTTGAAGGAGCGTATTGACTATTTATTTCAGTTCTTGTGACCTTGTGGTGCCCTGTTCACTTCTCATTTTCTGCCTCAGTTGTTTCAGCACCTTAGATCCTGTGCTTGCGCTGGTTTGCCTGAGTCAATTGGTTAGACCAGGCCTTAAAGATAAGACACTCTTCCAAGTTCATCAGTCATCTTTGACGTTGATGACAAGGTGAAAGAAGCTAAGATGACCTATGAAGACATCGAAATGCAGCTGTAGTTACTTAATGTTACCCTGTGCAAATTATTATATCTATCATTCATATGCATGTTCATGCTGTGGTAAACTTTGTAAGGTACCAAACAACAAGTGTGAACGTGAGAGGATATGTTTTTAACCAAAGTTGCTATAATTTTTGTACTGAAATTATTCTACCCATCACCACATAAACACAGACTATTAGACTTAGACAGATGTATTTGTCATTTTGTTTACACAAGTGTAAAACAAAAAGAAATTTCTTTTAGAACAGCTCTCTGGACAATTTCATTTTTTTTTAAAGTGCAGCCTTAAAAAAAAGTAAAAAAAATACATATATAAAAACAGTAATATAAACATAAGACTTTTAGTGTGAAAGTCAGGTTTTAATTTCAAACAAATTATGATTTTGTTTACAGTGGGTAAAAAGCTTTTGAAGCTAACAAACATAAAATTATTTAAAAGTATTGTGGATATCTTATTTCTGCTTAAAATCATCTTATCTGCTGGTCATCTCATATGCCAATGTTTGTCATCTAACGGCATTGAGTTTGCTCATTCCTGTTTAGCTTTCGCTTTCTGCCCATGCACACTTCTAGTTTATATACATCCCATGAGCTTTGCTTGATTAACACTTGGCAAATGTTAAATAGTGTAATGTAAATACATCGTTTCATTGAGTTTGTGCCGGGAAGCTGCATGTACAGACTTCAAACAGAGCAATGCATAAGATAAACATGGTTTGCTCTTGCTGAAGAGAGCCCCATGGTTGCTAAGTGCTCCTCCTGAGGAGTGCGAGAACAAGCAGGATGGTCCTGCAGATGTATTCAAAAAGTGACTTTTGTTTTTCTTTACTACATTTCTGGAAAAATGTCCACTATACCATTAACCAGACAAAATGAAGTCGGTAGGAAGGTCTTAAAAAAAAACATATCCTGCCCAGTTCGATAAAAATTGATGGTTAGATGAGAAACGATGTCATTGGCACCTTAAAGTCTAGAAGAGGGTTAGAAAGCTATTTCTACAGCTTTACTACTACAGTGAGTCTGGCCATTAGTATATTGAGAAAACAGGTTGAACCTTCCCAAGAGTGGACAGCCATTGAAATGAATCTAAGAGGGCAACACCTCAGTCTGAAGTATTGTGACCAGATGTCCCCGATTTACAGGGTCAGTCTCCGTTTTGGACCACCTGTCCCTGTCTCCGGAAGTGTCCCAGATTTTACAGTTTTGTAAATAAGGGGGAAATATTGCAGACTGTTATTACGGTAGAAGGAGCGCTTAAGAACGTTGCATGCAGAAACAGCTGTTAGATAGCTGGTTGGCAGCTGTAAATGTATGGATGAGGAGCAGAGCGCAGCACTACACCGAAAACCACGTCCTCTGCAAATGCCCTGCTCCAGACCTAGCCTACAGCCTCCGTGGAAATTAACGCTCAATTTTATGAATAATTAAAACTCGCCATCAGCATCCGTCACACGTTTCTGCCCAAACATTTATTTTTGTTGTGCATCTTTGCAATAGGGATAATTAAGACCATACAAAATTGGTTTGTTCTCTACCTCCAAAATCAGCATCTCTTCATCCATGCCTGAGATAATAATTTTTTTTTTAAGTTGTGAGATGTGCTCTTGAAAGTTGTGACTGGATTTAATGAAACTTTTAAACCTCTTAGTATAAAATAAATATTTTGATCGAGATGAGAAATGTGCTTCATGGTATTTTGAAGTGCATCCAATAATTTTAGTTTTTGGGGAATATATAAGAATTATGCTGTAATTTTTTTGTTGTATTATGTCTGTTTTAAATTAGTGTAAGATTGATAGAAGAGAAAGAAGAACAGGAGACTGATAGAAAGAAGATTGAATGAGAGCGGAAGAAAAATCTACTTAGAAGAGTAAAACAGAGAGCAGGTACAAGTCAGCTACAAATAGAAGATGGAGAGGGAAGAAGACAGAGAATACTCAATGACTCGATGACACTAATAAACACTATCAATTGATTTATTTTAAATCTTAGGAAATGGGAAATGCACATTCCTGGATATTACACTTGATTTTTGTTGTTTGAATATTAATAAATATGTAAAAAAAAAAAATGGTGAAAGCATCACTGTCCCCATTTCCTATTTTAATTCTGATTATGTCTTTCTTTTTATCTTTTTATGGATGTGTCCCCAGATTTGATTTCAGAACTCTGGTCACCTTATTCTAGAGGTCACCAAAGAACCAAGGGGACAACCTAAAACACAGACCTCACCTGCCTTACTTAGTTAAAACTTGTGTGTTGGCGTTTGGCTTCGATTAAAACCCGCCAGAAAACCCGAAGTTTGAGAGTGTCTCGTTTTTTTTTTTCGTATGGTCATTCTCTTATATTAACATCAATTCAAAATAGTTGCTAACATTAGCCTGCCTAGCTGTAATCTCTCCCACCGCTATTCATCTAAAAGGGGGAATTTCTTAAAGGACCTGCAACAGAGCTGTTGTGTAACAGACTGGGAAGAAATGGTAAATAATCAATTAAAAACTGCTAATGTTCCTAATGCTACGTCCTATAAACACACATACACAATATCTTGTTTGTGAGAAAGAAAAGGGGAATGAAAAAGGGTCAGAATTAGCTCTGTTAAATTTAGTTTCTCTTAAAATTGATTTAAAAAAATGCATTTAAAGTCAACTTCAGAGGGATTGCATAAACAAAATACCAGGTTAGGTTTCTTTAATATCTGCGTTGTAGCGTTTAAGAATGAATGTGGGAAAACCAAGCAAAAATACTTAAATTTAAAAAGCATCCCAGTCCCCATTTCTTAAGCCAAAACCGAGCTGTGAATTACAGCTCCTAGCGATTGAAATGATGAACATCTTTTTGACCTTGCTCCTTATTTTATTTCACAATTAGCTGCTAAATACTTAATGATGATTCCTGAAAACAGAAATATGCTAGTCTATCAGTTTCTAGCAATAACACGAGCACACATGGTTTTAGATAAAGATTTGAATTTGATCTAATATTAGGACTGAGACTGAGCTTGATGTTTAAGACTCTTACTTCACCAGTGTCTTCTTTATTTAATTTATATCATTTTATAGAGCACAGTGATTTTTTTAAGGACATATTATACACTGACTTTATGTTTTGCAAATAATAGACGAAAAAGATTAGAGACATGATATAAATAAGAGGGCTTTACCTCTTTTGATTTTACCCATGGTCTTAGCCTGCTTGCTCATTGTCCTCAGAATGGCCTCCTTCTCTTCAACCTCCACAATGAGCTGAAAAAAAAAAACTTAACTGTTAAGGCTCTCTTAGTACCATGCACTCTCTTTTGTGTCTCAAATCGTTCACAAAAAACTAATTTCAAACACTTCTTTGGTTGTTTTATTTATGCATTTGCAATCACAACTCAGTGCCTTATTCTTTAAAGATGCATCTACATACTTTTATAGTGAAACTGAAGATATAAAATGTTCATACAGAGGTCAAATTATATCCCCACGTGGGACAGTCCCAAACAGATGGCGACCTATCAGCTAAAAGAGCCCATCATTACATAAAGACAATCATATGCAAACACCGTTACACAGTGGTATGTATTAACAGTACCTGCTCTCTGAGCTGGGCCTGCTCTCTGGTCAGTTCCTCCACCTGAAGCTCCAGCTGTAGCTTCTCAGCCAGCAGGCCGTCCAACGACTCCTGTAGTGCTAACACAAACCCAGAGACAGATGTCCTCCATTATTTTCTCATAGCAATGTATTCTCTACATGGGTGTCTCAAAAGGTGGGTGGTAACTAGTTACATTTAATAAGTTCTTGTAGGTTCAAGAGGTACTTTTAGAAGTAGTTTTACAGCATTGCATTTTTTACTTGAGGAAAAAATTAAAATATAGTAAAATATCACTAGTCTTGTGTATAATGCATGGTTAGTTCATCGATTGTGGGTAACTTCACTTAATGAAAATCAGCTTGATTTAAACAGATATGCACCATTAAGAGTCAAAAATTCTTGTGTTTATTCTTCTAGGCTTATTGGTTGGACATGTCGTATGGAGGTTGAGTTAAAATACATTAAACAAATTACTGTAATTTAACCTATTCTACATACTATAACTATCAATTTTGTAAGTTTTATAACTCATTAAATTTATTTTGAAGAGTGCTCATTAAACCTAAATTTATTGTGTAATTACTGTACAGTGTATATTTATTTTACCATATTTTGAACATCTCTTAATAATTTGTTAAATTTTTACAAACATTTTGTAAAACATTAAATTAGTTGTTTTGATTGGTATAATAAGTTGATAAGTTACTCAGTAGTTGAGCTTTTTAACCAAACACTTTGTAGTCAATCTCTAATAATTTCTTTAAAGGCAATTTTTTACTTTTACTGGAGTAAAAACATAACGAAGTAGTGCTACTCTTACTCTTAGCACAACTATTCTCAGCATTAATTGTACACTTAGTACAATAATCTGCTATAAGATTTGGAAGAGTCATTGCATTAGTTACATGTGATTTATGTAATGATTCTGCACGTTTTGGTTCTATTTAAGTTTTGTTTGTGAGTTTTCATTTACACTTAGATTCATGTCATTCTGTGTTTTCTACCTAGGTGGTTTCATTTCCATTTTGTGTCATTCTAGTTGTTTTCTGGTTTTATTTGAATTCTTATGAATTTCTTGTTAACTCTGTGTTGTCCCCTTGTGTCAGACTACTTCCCTCTAGCTCCCTTCTAGTTTCTTCTATCCACACCTGCTCACAATCTGTTGATTACTCCATTCTGTGTTCTGCTTGGCATTTATACTCCTCCTCTGCAGTTACTGTTTGCTGGTTTCCCTTAATTTATGTTTTCACCTTTTTTCTAGTTCCTGTGTTCCTCTATCTGTTATTCTTGGATTAATGCTTCTGTTGCCATCATCCCTTATTAAATCTGAAAGAAACCACCTCAGCCTCTGTCTCTGCATTTGGGTCCTCCCCACAATCTGATAATTTATCGTTATTAGCAAGACAACAAATTATAACTCTGAGAAAAATGAGACAAAACCTTCAATTTAATTCCATTCAATTTAAAAATACTCAATTTATCCTAAAGTTTTACTAAATATTACTCTGATTAAACACATTCAGGAATCATGTTCTGATGTTTACATTAAAGCAACAACAGACAAGAGAATTTGCTAATGCAATGATATTATAAATGATGCATAACAGCTAATGTTACTTAACACCTTAATTTTTTATTTAATTCGACCGTAAAGTTATTTGATATACACAAGATTTTCTGAACATTGCATAGCAATACACAAAACCTGCATTTGCATCTGAATTTGAGCTGAGTACTCAACATGTTGACTTCACCCATGACTCCCACTGTTTTATTTTTAAAAGTGGAGGATTTTATTTGTTTATTCACTTTTATTTGTGTTAAAATTAAATGCGTTTTAGATTTTTTATGTCTTTCTCAGTCTCCATTCTAACATGCAGGTCCTATTTTAATAAATAATGAGAGTGAAACGATTGTGTGTTGATAGATTTGTCTAAGTTAATAAAAGTTTTAAGCCATTTTGACTGGCTGTGATAACAGCCGAGTAACACGGAGATATCTTTGATGTAACACTTTGCATAGAGGATTGTGAGATCAACATGTCTGACTCATACAGCAGCCACATAGAAAATAATGAAGCAGGAAAATGAAGGGTCACACTGGACATCCTTCCTCAATATAACAACTCAATCACAAACATGTATGCATTTAAAATTCAGCTGTTTAACAATGTTTTCTACTTTTATGTTAACAATAGAGGGAAATGCATAAAAAAACATCTGTGTTTTGCTGAATATAGATTCTGAACAGAGCCTTAATTTGCAGTCAATCATTAAAGCTGCAGATGTCTTTTCTCTTTGGCTAATTTATTTTTTTTTTAATAATACCCAGATTCAATCAGAGGGTTTTAAACTGTCTACAGTCAATTTTTTTTTTTTTAGAAAGAAACAGAAGTGCTTTAACTGTGAACCATATTAAATCAAGACTCGAGCAGCTAACCTGTGATCTTAGCTTGACTTTCAAGCAGCAAGTTGTCCTCGCTTTTACTTTCCCCACAATCAACCACATCGCCCTCAACCACTGGTTCAGTCTCTGGGTCAAAGGTCACAGTGATCAGGTCCTCTGGCAGGTTGGAGATCAGTGGCATCAGCATTTGGCTCTTCCTTTTCAGAGCTTTGTTCTCTTTGGTAACCTGTGCAACAGAGGATATGATGGTGAGATGTGAAGAATGATGCAGCTTGATTCTATTAGTTTAAATAGATTTCTAGAAATAAAGACAGTGAAACAAAGAGTTACTTCGAGAGCCAAAGCTTCAGCGTTCTCCCTACAGGAGCGTTCCACCTGGAATTGGATCTCCAACATATTCATCTCCTTCAGGAGGTGATTAGAAACTGATTAAGGGGGAAAAATAGATTTTTCAGTCATTAATGTTCCAAAACCAAAGAAGCAGAAACATGTAAATTATAAAAATTTTGGACTTAGTTCATTCTAAACAATTTGCATGATACTGACCGATCCACAGTGCCTCACAAGTATTCATACATTCTATTAGATTTAAAGTTTTTTTTTAACGAAAACCTGTGTTTTAACGCGAGGAACCAGAGCTGGCTTATTCGAGAAAGAGTGTCTGGCATGTCTCAGACGTGTCCCTGCATCAATAGGGCAGAATAAAAATGCTGAATCACATCCATATTTATTTTATTCAGGTGTATTCAACAGAGGGGACACAAAAAGATATACAAGGCATCAGCCACTGAGGGCTGATTTGTTGAAATAGCCATGATTCCCCAACACAAGCCTACAGGTTTTTGATACTTTAATAATAATGCGTAATTAAAACTGTAAAAGAGGAAAACCAAAAGAAGAGATAGATAGATTGGTGAAAGTGAAACAAAAGTTTGTTTTCAGTTTCTTTATGAATTAGTCACAAATCAAAAATGAAATGCAGTAAGTAGAGTCATGTCTCTTGCACTAAGTATATTTCGCCCTTCTTTTAAGTGGGTAAGACAATTTTTTCAACGGAATAAGAGGATTCATATTTAGAATTTAAAAAAAATTATTTCAAGTGCAAAAAATTATTCTCTTAATTCCAGGAATAAAATAATCAATTTGCAGATCATATTAGTTATCTGCTTAAATTAAGGGCTAATACACTTATTTTAAGATGCTGTTAATTACTTTTAGATCTTTTTTTTTTCCAGTGCATTCACTCCAGCAATTTGGCTTTTTTTTT
>JAGKQL010000028.1:3810573-3840748 GCA_018398635.1 Cyprinodon brontotheroides
ATATATATGGCGCTGATAGAAGCACTGTGCCGTGGTTTCTGGCTGCTGCGCAATTGATGCTGACGAACGTTCTCTGAGTAACATCACTTAATGAAGCACACGCTACAATATAAGCAGTAAAAGTATGTATGATTCATACTGAATCAATCTCAAAGCTGGAATATCAGTATCGTATCAGAATCAACGGGGGGATTATTGAATTAGCTTGCTACTTAAACGACACGTTGCAACATGTTTCTACATCTACGATAGTTTTACTGCGCTATACTTACATATACCTGTATAGTTATGTGAGTAATCATTTCTTAACGTAACACTACCCCTAAATGTGTACAATTCCTGAGCATTAATGTCTGGTTACTTCATTAAATAATAAAGAAAAATGTTTTAAAGAAAAATATTTCTACAGACATATAAACAGATCTTTGGTTTGTAAAAAGCTTCACTGTTGAGCCTGGTCTCCCATTTGTAGTGAAATCTTTTCCTGTAAGATATTTGCTCTTTTCTACATTTCCTACTATCTAACCTTTCCCCGACCTGAATACCTTCTCAACCTGACATTAGTTAAATGGCTTTTATACGAGTCAAGATGTGGGTCAAGAATCTTTGTGGGAAGAAGGCAAAATCTGACATTTTTAAACTAAAATACTCCTTTAACATCAGTTAAAAGTGAAAACCTTGTTCTGAAAGCTGTAGCCACTCCTGATATATAGTATATAATGTTTATTATTATCTTAAAGACCTTCTTGGCTTTCATTTGGACATGATCTAGTTCTCCCTTGGTCGACACAGATTAAACAAATAAAAAAAAAATAATTTATCTTAAAGTTTTTTTTAACTTCATGAGCTGAGAACGTTAAGTGAGCTGCATTTAGCATCCAGTCTCTGGCTCTAAACTCATGATCGCTCCAGTGTCAATCTTCTGCATCAGAAATACTTAAAATCCAAATAAAACTCACTGAAGCTTGTTCTAATTTAACAAATTCTGGAAAATATAAAAAAGAGTGGAACATTTTCTCCAAGGCACTACAATCTTAGGATCTGGTACAAACCAGAAACACAAAACAAAACCCTGCTGAAAATTAAAAACAGGCATGACATCTGCTATTAGGACAAAGCTTTGCATTATTCTATTCATTTTTTTTCATCGGGTTGGGTACCGTCTCTAGCACTAAGAGGGTTTAGGAAATGACATCAGACAAGTCTGATATCATTGTTGTAAGCCTTTGTAGCCAACAGAAGAGATTAATGCTGATAAGAAGAGTTTAATCTTTTCCTGGATGCTTCCCAGATAGGACCACTCCATTTTCAGGGAAACTGCAGAAATTGGCTCATTGGATCAAAGCATTATCTATAAACATCTCATTCAGATTAGAAAGCATGCCACACAGGGATGCACATATAGACCAGTCTGTCTCTTTCGCCAGATAACCACCCCAGAGTCATGTCATTATAGCAGGGAAGTGGAACAACCGCATGAATCACTACTTTTATCTTTTTTTATTTTTGCAAACATTCATTCTCACCAGTCTGTTTAGCTTTAGCAACTTTCCATTTTAGTTGCTATTTAAAATCTCGACTTGCTCCGATCTGTATTTATGAACAGTTTTACTACTTGGAAGATTTTCTATCAACACTTTGTTTTTATAAACAGGGTAACAATCAGTGTTTATAGATTCAGCTGAGAGCAGCGCATCAACTGGATGATAATAAAACTATAAACTTAGAAGTTCAAGGAATGATCTGGCTTCTATTTAGGATTAAAGTTCAGCGATCTGCATGAAAAAGACAAACATTAACTAAGAAATTTTAAACAAAGCTCTCAACATCTTGATCAGTGGTTGTTTGTTTCCATCAGAGCGTCCTCTGGATTCTGCTGAAAGAGGATTGTTAATGTTATGCAGACACACTGGGAGTGCTTTGATAAACTCTTAAAGGCACTTAAATGGTTCGTCTCTATTTAGTACAGAAAAAGAAGTGGAGAGTGGGGATCATTTTAGGCCTCTGATCCAAATCCAATCTTTTAACCTCAAATCAAATCCTATTTCGAGTCCCTATCTGATATTTTGCCTTTGGTAATGAAATGTATAAAACTCAAATATATTTTGAGCAAGTAACTTAACTTTTTATAAAACTAATAATTTCATTTTATTATTGTAAATCCTTAGAAATCAAAATCTTACAGATGTAGAATCTTACAAAGGGCAGACTCAAAGTTCAGACTTCATTAAATATTTCAGACCAAAGTAAAAATCAAAGCACTGACTTGGTAAAGCATGGCTTGTCTGACATGTGTTGCTATGAGCCCAACGCTCATAAATCATAAGTTTCGGGATCAACCAGTGTGCCGTGAAGCTCAGTAGGGACATTGGGTAAACGTCTGCGCTCCCAATATCCGTAATGAAACTAACAGCAACAACCCGCTTAAAGGGACATTGTATTGTTTCTTTTACTTTGTCTCGAAGGCAGAGCGTAGCACGGGTCCAAAACTTCCAGCAGACGCCTAAGTCCGACATTCTCTGCCACTCAGATAGGCTGGTCGTCAACAAAACAAATGTTGACCAACTTTTCTGTAGTCATCTTGCCCTCTTGCTTTCATTGGAGTATTTGTCTCTCCTCAAAAAGTCAGTTTATTGCTTTGCTTTAGCAACCTTTCCATCTGCAGCTTTACATACACATCATCATGTTTTGTTCTCAGATGACGAATCAAGTTAGTGGTGTTAGATGTAGCTCTAATGCAACCTTCTCTTCAAATTGCCATGTTGCACACATTGCAAGTAGCTTTAGGATGGTCACTATATCTCTAAGTCATATATTTTCACCCATCTGACATGCTTGATTTGCACCGCCATGAAGGCTTGTATTGCCCAGCTACCGTAACTAGCAGGTACTTTATGGAAGTTGCCGTAAAGATTGGCACGACTCATCAGCTAATGTGGCTGATCTGATCTTAAGATTCAGGATTGGAATATTCCAAGTTGAGAGTTTGATTTTTCAGCTAATAGGTGACATCAAAATTTAGTCAAAAAAAAAAAAAAGGTAATCGTTTTCAAATGTGTTCAGAGATCAGGAAACATCTTCCTACATTTAGATTTTATTGCCTTTTTTCACCTTTATTAGCCCAAGGATGAAACAACCCTCTCTTCTAATATCCATCCTGTTTCACTGATGATAGATAATAGGTGCATCGCCCTCACATCCATCGAGCTTGCATCCACATGCAGACTGCCAATATGTGCATCCTCATGTAGGTGGATACACACGTGCACAATTGTGCACGTATTAATGCATCTGAAAGCTAAAAAAAACAACCTCAGTGGTTGTATCCTGGCCAGCAAGGCTGTACACTGTGTATCAATCTGAAAAGGAGCTGGTAGAGCCTGATCTCTCTGGTGGGCCTAACTGAGTCAGGGGAAACAGTTTAGAACCGATCACAATATAAACCATATTTTTATGGAAAAGTTGTTACAGCAGCCAATTAGTGAAATTTTAAAGACATATTCAGCTCTTCTGAGATATAACAGATAGCATCTTTAAAACCAAATCTGTTGCAGCTGCAATCTTGGCTGTTAAGGTAACAGAAAAGCACTGTAGCATTATGGGTCTGCCTCCTGCACAGTGATTGGTCTGTTTTAGACCAGAGAATATTGAGCCTTCCTCATGGCGTAGGGCTCCTGCTTAAGATCAGCTCATTAAAATATCTTAACTATAATATTCAGTTCTACAGGAGCCCACTTAATGATCCATTCACATAAATCCGGCTTGTAACTAACGAAACACTGAAAACACGCAGAGAATTAAATGGCTTACTTTAGACGACACTGGTTTATAATTTCTAGATTTTTTTTTTTCCAAAATATATTTTAAAAAATTTTAGCAGTTTAAAATAACTGCAACTGTTCATGTTTCGTACTTAACCTCTTATAATGAGAATTAAATTTAATAGTATATGTCCTCAAGTAAATTGTCTTTGGGAACTGCAGTTCGCATGTTCTTCAATCACTTGCACCGTCTTCTGAGATATTCAAATTCTTGACATAATTAAAGAAGGAATTCCAGATAGACTCAAACAGATCCTGTTTGCCCTTTAATATATACATCATTTTTTCCAGAGGGAGAACAGGTATCATCTGCTGCAGCCATTGGTTTATGGTTGGTCTGTGAGTCTTTTTCCAAAACATTATTTCTAGATATTTAATTTTCTTCATAAACAAACTGCATTCACCCCACCTTGACCATGAAGTTGCCGTCGTCCTCCATGTTTACCATGACAACAGAGTCATGAAGCTTCTCGTCGAAATGAACGTGGGAAGCGCCACCAACAGAGGGCAGTTCCTCCGGGAAGTGGATGCCTCCCACCTTAGCACACCCTGCAGAAAAAAAGGAAAGAAATATTAGCTACTGGAGGTCCTGCAGGTTCAAAGTCCCTTTGAAGAAGGAGAGAGATGCTGAACAGCCACCTGTCTCTATATTAATGTAATGAAGAGCACTCCATGGTGAGACTACCTATCAGTCCCATCATTAGTGGAGCTGACGTCAACCAGGTTCACCAGCAGCACGACTAGAAACACACATCCAAAGGCAACAAAAACCACAAAACTGAAGTCTGTTTACCGACTCCTGCAAAGCAATCTGAGATACGCATAAGAGCAATATTCACTGTGCGGTCAGCTCCAAATAAACTTCAACTACTCAAAGAAAAACCAATGCATTTTAATTTGGGATTTGTTCCAGATAACTTTCTCCCATACGTTGCTGGGACCAGACATGCTCATTAGCTTCATGACAAAATAAATAGTACACAAAAGCAATTCATCAAGTCTTTTAGTGTTTAGAGAAGTCTATTTATATAACATTGCCATTTAAGAAACACTTAGAAACACTTGAAAACGTCCTTGATATGAATTTGAAGATTATTTTCCCACAGAATAAATACAATTTGTCTCCATTCTATTAGTAAAAAAAACAGTTTATTAGACATAGTTTAAATTTACAACTGCTGATCAACAAATCTGGGAGAATATCTGGGAGTTTGGGTTTCCATTCAGCTGTGAAATAAAATCTCTGGCCCGTCAGGGTTAATCACATCAGTTAAACTGTGCACATTTTAATTAGGAAGAACATTTTCCCTGCAGTAGCACATTTTTTTTACTTGATCCTGAGCAAGACTTGTCAGGCTGCACCCAGTGCATGACAGTAGGCCTAAAACAGTTAATCAAATGAATCTTGATTGGTCAGATAGGGGAATAATTGGTATCTAAATAGGACAAGGTTATTTATATTGCAGAGTAGCAATTTAACAATTTAAAACGCTGTATGTAACAAAAAAAAACATAACAGGAAAACAAACAAAAGTATATCGCATGGGGCAATAAGCCAGCAATATAAATAACAAACATCAATATTAAAGTGGAATTAAAAAAAATGAACAATAATATGACATAGTAAAGTGAACTGAAGTTAGACTGGTAAAATCTACGTTTGTTTCATGGATTTACAGCCTTTTGGGAACCATTCTCAACCTTTTAACATGTCCACCCCACCTCTGTCTTCAAATGTTTGTGCTCTCTGTCTGCTGGCTGGAGTGCAAAATGTTCACCCGCATGTGAACACACGTGTATCAGTGTAAGTGGATTGATCCAAATAGTACAAATCGATAACGACACTTAAACAAAAGTGGGCGTGCACCAGAGGTCACCATAAGTGTTGTCTGAATAATGCTGGCAGTAAGGTAGGAAAATAGGGAAAGGAAGCAGGATTAATGGTTTTTAGAACGCAGGGATCGACTTTCCAATCTGGTGCCTAGAAGATATACGGTTATCCACAATCATTTGCATCATACGACATATAAGCACAGCCCACCTAAAAGTTTAACATCAATATATGACTTCTTCACGTACACCATAAGCAATGATTGCTAATGTACACACTTTATAAATGATAGCTTCAGCCGGTCACTAAAGCTGTGTAACTTTTTGTAGTTTTATTGTAGTCCTAATTTCAGGAGCATCTTCCATGTGCGTGCCTGTCATGTAATGGTGTCTGTCAGGCTGAAGGCCGTCTGGATTCAGTCCAGGAGCTCCACCTCGGATAGTATTCTTACTGTTGACTACAGGTGAAGGGATAGGAGCTAAGAAAAGGAGGTAGGAGCTGCAACACGATGTTTTGTGATGGAGTTGGACTTTATGACAGCGTATTAAACATGTAGTACTAACTGCAGGACCTCAAACAAACAGGTTTCTCACATATATTTGAAAATGTGTTTAAAAACATTGTTTCTGCAGCTGTTAGGCTAATTAAGAAAGAGCTTTAATTTTGAAAACTTTCATTACTACATCCCCCTGCGTTTAAATGTGCTAGCGAGTATCCTTACGTTCATTAAGTAATTCAATAAGCGTCACTTGGGGTTTTCAGACACTATAAAACACCATTTGCTATAAGAGCCAGCTTACCGGTAAATAAGCTGAAAATACAAAAATCTATTCTTTATTCAACTAGGAACATTTGCTCTATCCAGAACTCCTTATCTGACAGGTTACCTGCACTCAATAATGTGCTTTAATTTCACTGGAACTTTAATACAATGTCCTGCACCACATGCAACCAATATTGGTTCTGTATACACCCTATGCATAAAAATTGACAATAATATTAGTCTGCTAGTTTTAACCTTGTTTAAATTCTGTAAAACCTATTTATTAATGTTTTTGTCAGATTAAGAGTCAAATCAGAAAGTAGTAAACAAATATGATTAGCAAATTGATCTATAGTTCCAGCCATAAATGAGATACTAACATGCATTTCTTATTAAAAATCGAAATCATAGAGTTTACGACAGAAACGCTTCATACCACATATCCATTGCAATAGCAACAGCAGCTCAAGATGAGGGCAACTCAAGCTGGGGGTCCTGAAGAACTGCATAAGTACTGGGATGTAAAATAATTCCCATCATGGCTTTGTCACGTTGCTGCCTACCTTTGTGAAGCAGGAAAAGACTAATACAAAAGTGAAAGCCCTTTGGGAAACTCCCTCCAACCCCATTGTCATTGTGACACAGCACAATATTGCGAATACCGGTAATAACTATGAAATTGTATTTGGCGCTCACTCGCGGGTAAAGGGGCAGCTCCCCAATGGTTTCCGGGCGAGCAGTGTGATGTGGACGGTACTACGCTCAGGGTACCCCAGTCATGGAGGAGGATGGGAGAGCGCGCTGGTTAATTACTCCCCCACCAACCTGGCGGGTCGGGAGTCGAACCAGTAACCTAACCGCACAATCCAGTAGAACTTTTATTGCCTACATGGAATGGGTGACATAGATTAATAAACTTTTGGCTCTCATGGTATCGGTGCCTCACTGTTCAGTATACCATATATGGATTCATATTAAAAATAGCTTTAGCTTCCTGCTAATTAACCATTTAGGTTTGTTAATGAAGTTATTCGGCAAAATGTTGCAGGAGAGTCAATGATTCTTAAAGGAGAATGCCTTTTTTTTTTTTTATTACATCATGTTTCTACTCACCCATATGAGTTTTGTGTCATTTGGAGTCGTTCTGAAGATATTCCTGTTTTGTTATATCCTTTTCAAGTAGTGTCTTCCTATGGGCAAACCGACTTAAAGGCACAAACTAAACTGTTCATACTGATCATTTATGGTACGCCAAAGCATTCATAACATGTAGGCGAATCACTGTCCCCCAGACATCTGCGGTTATATTTTTTATATTTATATATTTTTTTAAAAAGCGGAGTGCGTATGACGTCAGTATGACGTCATCCGTGCACCGGACTGGAGTTGTGACAGGCAGCCCGGGCCACAGGCGGCTACGCTCTACCCCTTCTATTCATTCGGCTAGCTAATCTGAATCGTTCAATTCCATTTCAAGAGCGAGATCATCTGTTGTAGTAGCACTAGACATCTTCCAGGCATGTGAGTAAAACTAGCAGCAGTTCAGCGGACAGGAAGAATGAATGGTAGCCGGAGCGCGCAGATGAAGTCATACACGTGTCAGCGGATGTCTGGGGGAAAGTGATTCACCTACATGTTATGAATGCTGGCGTATCATAAATTATAAATTTTGTTTGTGCCTTCAAGTTGTTGCCCATAGGAAGACATTACTTGGATATTACAAAACAGAATATCCTGGAAAAGCCCCAAATGACACAAAACTCATATGGGTGAGTAGAACATGATGTAATAACGTAAAATCAAGGGCCCAATGTAAAAAAAAAAAAAAAAAAAAATCGCCATTCCCCTTTAAAGACCAGAGCTTGGCATCCCTAAACCAATGTTATCATTGGTATTCTCAAAGTACATCTATACCCATAAACACAACCTATATAAACATACAGTGCCTAACAGAGATGAGCTCCATAAAGTACAGATGTACCTCTTCCATGTGGATCCTCCTCTATTAAACTTTTATTCAGACTGATATCAGAGATTAGAAATCCTTGATCTCTAAAATCTGGGTCACAGTGATGAGTTTAGAGTTGTGTAATGTTTCATATGTGCAGAAGCTCAGGTTAAAAGAAAATGTGCTTTCTATTACAAAGAAAAGCGCCTTTCTAGAAGGCCCAGGAACTGGTTAATTAGAATGAAAATAAACGTATGATGTATGACTCCAGAGTTGGAAGACAAGGCAATCTCCTCAGGCTCACGCCAAATCCAGAACATAAACGAGGACAAAAATCCGGGCAGGTCAAACTCTCAAAATGAGTTTTCTTATCTGATGCTCATTTTGAGATGAGTTTTAAAATAGACTCTACCCTTACTGATTTTATCTACCTTTAAAACAATATAAGACCAAAAAAAAGAAAAACCCTGATATACATATAAAACACTATTAGCTGGCATTTGTTTTTTTATTATAATACTTAAAAATGGAATTCTCCCTCTGTTAAAAATATAGTTTTTATATTGGGGGGAAAAAATTGGAAAAAAAGGACACCTAACATGTTGATCCATTTGAATCACTTCAGTTTTTGTTTACAGGAAAAACATCACTTTTTCCTGAACCACCCAGACTATTTCCTGGTAAATCTATTTCCTTTAACAAATCCTTTGTGGTATGTGAAACAAAGACAGTAACGGTAAACACTGCAGCAGCTCAATATGTAAAACGTTAGAGTTATGAACCTAAATAGGCCTGCTCAAATAATAAAGGGATGGCTGCATACGGGCATACATAACAGAAATAGTAATTGTTTTCTTAACAGAAGGAAAATGAAGACTGCAACTTCATAACATGATATCAGATTGTTATAAATGTGTTGTTTTTTTGTTACAGAAAGAATCGGTCTAATTTTTCATCATTATGGCATTATTACAATTGTTTCATCTAAAGCTCTCCGTCCTGCTGAAGAGACTTGAATTAAAGCACAGAGTCAGACAACAGAGCTCCATGACAACATAATTATACACATCAACAAACATTCATCTTTATACTTTAGGCTTTTGTGGTGTAGGGCAGACCTTCAGCATTCAGGCTGAGAGGAGTCCATTATGACCTACAGGGTAACAACAGGTTTTCTTTCATTTTTAGGAAGCCTAACTGAGAACTCAGCTGTCATTTAAAGATAATATATGCTCTAACAAAACCAACAAGCAGCATGAACACTTGTTAACTTGCTGAAGCTTAAACAGTTGGTTTACTTTAGGAACCAGACATCATGTTTCACGGCTTGGTTGTACTTTAACATATCTCCCCACAGCCACAGAAAGCTTTGGTGAATCACAGCTTTCTCTTAGTAATTATGCATTCATTTCTAATACAAGTTCTATCTAATGAAAACAGCATATGCTACCACGGCTAAAGCTCTGCTAGGCAATAATTATGAAATTTCTGTTGTGTTTTTTTTTCATTATTAAAGGATAGGAATGACAAAAAGTAGATCCTGTTAAATTTTGTCTGATACTCTATCATAACTGAAATGCTCAAACTATTTAAATCGACACTTGAGAACCACATAAACTAAAAAAATAGGGTGGGGGCCAATCAGATCCAGTACTGGTGCGGAGACTTGATAGCGTATTTGACAGATTCCGAAAATTCAGATCCTACAAATGACTACATGATACTGGCCCTTTAATTTGGCTTTTGTAAACATAATCCTTGCCAGTAGAAGGGTATATTACAGCCTCTTGAAACAACAACAACAAAAAAACAAGAATATTGATTTTAACAACAAACCAAACAGACCTCTGGTGCTGGATTAGTATTAGTATCAGCAGATATCAAAATTGGGCTATCTGGATCAGACTGGGAGTGAAAGAACATGGATTTTTAAAGGTACAATTCTGGATTGATAAACAATATTTACCTAAAATAAGTTAAAGATTTTGACTAGAGTTGACTGTGTGTCAACATTCAATAAGAAATTATACCAAAAACAAAAAAAGAAACTAGACCAAGAAACAGCAAAAACCCAAACATGAAAGTTGTCTATACTTTTTGGTAATTGACATGAAATGTAAGTAACTTAGATGCCAAAACCAGTAACAATGCATTTCAGGAGGACCATAATAGCATAAATAGCTGAGTTCAAAGATAAGAGATTATTGTCCACCATGTACGTGCATGAAAGTGAAATTTAAATCAGAGTACTGAAGCTGAATTGTGATAAATGTGTCTCTTCTGGTGCTTTTATTTAAACAATCCTCTTTCTATCTCTGAGTTTAATCAAAAAGAAGATATTCTCTGATATTTTAGGCAACAGATTTTCTGCTATGATGATAAAGCTGAACAGGTTTCAGTTTGCATGGCTGAAATCTCCCAGTAAGACTGAGTCCTGATATCGCTAGTTATTTGGTAATAACAGATAAAGTGGTCTATTTACATATGCAGTGTGGCTAAGGGGTTTAACATTCAGATCAGACACATAGAGTCCTTCAGGTTAGAATTCATATAATCAAGCAGATCATGTCCCCAAGTATGTGTATGAGATTTGAAGAACAGTAAAATACACTGTCATCCGGTGATCTGTACAGCAAATCAATAACCGCACAGATAGTAACACAAAAAAAAAAACAGCCCATAGTCAGCTGGCTTATGTCAGTCTAATCTATAGTACATCTGCTTGTGGTGCCTTACTAATCTGTGGCTACATGCGTCTGTTTCCACTCAGCTGATTGTTTTACTGCTCTGTCATCTTTCTTGTTTACTTTATACGAGGTCGATAATAAGAAAGACAAACTTTCTGCTTTTGGACAGTCTGTAAGATCAATAATAGACTGATCATCTTGTGTCATTTGAGATAATTCAGATCACAATATTTTCTTTTGATAGGTTATCAGATAAGCCAACCAGAAAACACAAACAATCTGTGCATGTGGAAATGTTGAGCTTTAAATCTGCAGTGACGGCACATATCCAGCTTGGGCTAATTTTATATAAATGCTTTGTCCCAACTAAGAAAAATAAATAAATAGATTCTTTACAAGAGTGTTGCTTCAACTTGCCTTGAACAAGCTGACCTGCATCAAAGGCTGCTTTAAAACAGTACAGTTTCATCTCTCAGTCGGTTCATTGGTAACAGTGATGGCAACAAGGGCAGCGTGTAAAACCTGGCCATTTTACACAAACAAGTTTGCTTAATAAACTCCTTCAAAGCATGCAAGGCTGTCTTTCGCATGAAGGTTACAAAAAATTCCTTTCCATTGTGGAGTCTTTTAGATTGTTGAGGGACGGGTCGAATTAGAATTGTTCAAACGAAGGAACTATGGTGGAAACAACAGCTCAAACTGTGATTATATCATGATATAATGCTCTCTGATACAAAATACATTTCAGTTTTTAGGTTACATTATGGCTGCTTTAGACTCGAATATCTCATAAAGATATCTCAATTGCCAAGGTGACTCCCTATACCCTAACAGAAAGACTGAGTCCACGCACACCGTTTTCTAGCTTTCTTCTAACAGAGAATGAAAGTTAAAACGCAAGCCTCTTTCGCACTGAAAATACCGGGTTAAAGGGAGGTTTTCAAACATGGATCGACCTGCTAACAATTGCCATTTGGCTCCATTCCTTTCCATTTTTTTTTACTGGTTTTTATCTTAAACTTGTCACTCTCATCTTAGGGGGCGGTGGAGCCCTTTTGGCCCCATTTATCAAAGCCCTGGGTAACTATCCTTTTAACACTTCCAGTCGCACTTTTATTCTAAATCCTAGAGACATTAAAGTTCTAGTTTCTACATTAAAACTATGTTTTTGTTTTTTTCCCCATTTTATTAATTTAAAATACTAATTACTTAAGTAGAAATTCTGGCTTTTTATACTCTGTGACTTTAGAATTTATATGTATTTATTTTGGCCTATATGGAAATGTCCCTAGATTGTTTTTCCAAGATCTCCTATGGCACCTTTAAGGCTGGTTTATACTCAGAATCCAGGTCGCTTCATATGTGTAACGCGATAATACAGACATACATCATCCCAGAACATGAGATATTACACGTACCTCTTTGCACCAACATGGTGACTTCGCTGCCTCTCGGACATTTGCTGAGCAGATCAACCACCTGGTTGTGGCTC
Source organism: Cyprinodon brontotheroides (assembly GCA_018398635.1). NCBI lineage: Eukaryota > Metazoa > Chordata > Actinopteri > Cyprinodontiformes > Cyprinodontidae > Cyprinodon > Cyprinodon brontotheroides. The sequence goes on from JAGKQL010000028.1 coordinate 3,823,116, forward strand.
ATATTCTGGACGTTTCTCTTGTTAACCTCCATCAGAATGTCCCCCTCTTTCAGGCCACGGCACCGTGGGTAGTAAAAGAACGCCGTACCCCTTTTCCCACCTGGATTCTCGCTCTTTTCTGCCCTCATATCCTGCACAAACGGCCCTTGAGTCTGCTTTTTGCTTACTTCTCACCGCCTCGCCGTATTCTTAGAACCCGCCAGCAGTTCTGAGACCCGAGGTTTATCAGGACAGAAGTGGACCGGTTTCCTCAGGTTAGTATAAATCTCAAAATATTCTTCGCGCCATATATGTAGGCCAAGCTTACTGCAAATATACTGCTGCAGGAGTATAACCTCAGCCCCTCTAATTGTGACAGTCAATCCTAAAAGAACTACAAAAAACACTATTTACACAAATGGAGCAAACGGCTGAAGCTCTTCCATTATAAAAACCAAAAACATATGAAGGTGAGTACATTTCCTCGTGATATCTCACATACCGGTAGTACACATAAAGCAATGTATTTTTGTTAAATCCCTGTCAGTTGGGCTATGCTTATATGTTCTTTTCACACGAAAAGGATTGTGGGATTCCTTACTTCATTCCATAGCACTAGATTGCAGCCCTTAGCAAAAAGTAGTATACTTGAAGTATACTAAATTGGAAAATTTTTAATTTTACTAAAGTAAACTTAAAGTATATTTTAGTAAACACCTTTTATACTTTCAGTGTAAGTCAAGTACACTTGACTATACTATTGTTAAGTGTATGAAATATAGTTTAGAATAAGTAAATCCAAGTGCACTGCCTGATTTTAAGTATGAAATTAGTGCACTTTTTAGTATAATTGAATAAACTATTTTTTGCTAAGGGAATGTTGTGAGGTCCCTAAGATAAAGGAACAATGACAGGAAGCATACAGGCCAATATTTCTACCACATTCCTTATGGTCAGCACTGTTCGAACAAAACTTATCACAGAGACCACTGAGGCACTTCTGCTTTGGCTTAACAGTCCTTACAGATCTTTGGAGGTGTGACAAGAAAGAAGGAAAAGTCCAAGATCAAGTTTGAAAAAGCAGAAACAAATATTGGATGCCAAGATGGATAACACCAGGAGTAGCCCTTAGAATATATATTTTTTAAAGGCATAGAATATAACTAGGCCCCTTTAGGAGTCATTTAGTCAGCTCCAACACTGGGACTGCCCTGACCTTAATTTGTAGATATTCAACATGTTGGATTGTCTCGGCATTATCTGCATGATCCCAGCTGTGGGATGGACATGAGGACAGATGAGCTGTCAGAAAGCGTCTCTCCAAGAAAAATGGACACAAAAGTAAAAACACAATTCCCCTCCATGTCATGATGAAGCAAGTGGTGCCTCTGCTTCCAAGCCTCTACTCGTTTAACCAACACCTCTTTTTTGTAATGTTTTTTTTTTTTCTCAGCCAGTATGGGATTAACAAATTCTTTCTTCCTTGTCAGTCATTTTTATTATTTACTCTGAACTTGTGTTTGATCTCAAGAGGTTTTGGGAAATTTCTTGTCCGACATCTGAATATTTGAGGGAAGTCTGTTTTTGTGGTTTGTCGTTTCAGCTTTGTGTCTGTATACCACACACTGTAGGACAAAAGCCGCTATATCTGTGACTTATTACCAACTTTTATGGGTTTCTCAGGTTCTAAAAATACAGCAAACATTTAAAAATCTTTCCTTGTGCATCAAGCATAAAAGTTTGTGTTTGGTTCATTTAAATTTTGTATCAGTTACTTTTTAATTGACCTATAATATAAATATAATTTATTCTAATTTCTAAGAAAAAAATCTAGCTTCATTTCTACAGCTTCCTGAATCTGTGCTTTGCAGTTTCACAGCTGCTAGAAAATGTAGATTTCACTGAGGAAGGGGCAGCAACAGCTGATGATGCCTTTGATTTATTTTTACCACCACCTGCAGGACGGGAGGTCTAGTGCAGTTTTATTCACAATTTCCCCATATGTCATTAGGCTGATGTAAATGCATTTTCCAAAGGTTTTTACAGCTGGAAACAGAAGGCATAAAAACTACCCAGGGTTATTTTTACAGGGGTACAAATATGACTGATGTACCTAAATTCCAGGACATGAGGCTTTGCTAAATGAACATCACACAGATAAGATGTAACAGACAGCAACAAGCAGATGCTTTGCGAGTGCTAAAAGCAAACTAATCTCTTCATTACTCTTATCATTTTCTTTCACTAGATGTTAAAGTCAGAATTTATAAATGAACCTGAAAAGGTTTTATTCTGGTCTTTCTTTGAATTCTTCATACTTTTTCTTAGACTTTTCACTACTCCTTCGCTTGTTTATACGCCGGGCCTTTCACATTGCCATTAATTTCCACATGAAGGTCGCCTCTTTCAGAAACAGTGAAAGAAAAATCCAGTAAAGGCTTGCTAAAGGACATGGTAAAGGCTTAATAGTTCAGTGGATCATCCTGTATCTGCAGGGTTTCTTTTGATACCCTGCCTCACTCAATTATAAAAGTTTTGCATGATACAACCACAAATGAAAGAAATCCATTGTCGAGAGAAAGGAGAAAGAAGTCTTGTTTGGAGGGACACACACACCACAGCATGCCGAAGAACATGCTCTGCTTAGCCTGGAGGGTTTCTTTGGTGCAATTTTCCACTTTAAAACAAACAACTGAAATAAATCAAGTATGCTATGAGGTTTAAATGCAAACTTTTGGTACCTTTGAGGTGTAAAATGTTCTTCCATTGGAACTACTATTAGAATTTTCACTATATCTGATTTATATGATTGAACTTTATGGAAAATTGGAATAAAAAGCAAAAAATGTTCAGCCTCACCTAACAACTTCCTAGAAAAGCTGGAAGAAGCCTTAGATTCTGTAGCTGCAGGAAATTCGGGCTGGATCAATTCAAACACATTTGTTCCACATAGGTTTGATAAGGCAATGTGCCAGATGGAGCTGGCATTTTAGCACAATTTAGCCACATATGCCAAAAGTGTGCCAAAACTGTTTTTCACCACATTAAAAGGGAATCTGATCAAACAAAAGTACTGATTTCCATTGTAGGAGCCCTTCAGCATATCAAATAGCCTTTGGTCATAACATTTATCATGTGTTTCATCAAAACGTACCAATGGCAAGGCATAACGTCAAAATAAAACAATAAGTCATTTTTTAAACTCTTACTAAAGGAATTAAATGGAGGAAAAAAAAGTATACTTCACTAAAACATGTCATTTAAAAGTAAAAAAAACTAATTGGTAGATTCAAGCAGGTCTGGTGTCATTCTCAAACAATCAGATAGCGTCTTTGTTCTGGAAATGGGGCAGGGCTAGGTTTATTTCTAGCTCTACAAAACAGCATATAGAAACAGAAAAAAATATATATATTTAATTAAATACCCTACATTTAATGTAAAGCTGATAGAGAAAATGTTTTCTTATAATAAATGACAGAATTTCAAGAAAATTAGAAGTGGAGAAGTGCATAGAAACGATCTACAGCATTAGTCTACAGTGCAGCTGTTTTGTGATGCGTAAAGCGGCAAACCAGACTGAAAGTTTTATAACCTCTAATGGGGACGGAGGTTTTATGAAGTTTTATTTGTGTATTTATATAAATATGTTCATTTTGCTCTAAAACCATAGGCATTTGAGGAAAACACATTTGGCGACTTAGAAACATTAAAGCAAAAGGTTGTGAGGCATCAAGAAATAGTCTGACCTACATTTGATATAAAACCTACTAAATGGCTTCAAATTAATTAATTCTGTGTTCTTGGTTGCAGTTTCTAATAAATAAAAGCTCATAGTCCTGTTTACCACGGAGGACCCGTTTTCAGCTTGATCTTTAGAAAACTTCACGAGGTGGAAATAATGAATAAAATCAAAACTAGACCATAAAAATCTTATCTTAGCAACAAGCTTAGCTGTAAATGATAGGATATGTTGCAATCAACCTGTGAACCTGCAGTTGCAGGTAGTGAACCTCCACACCTCTGGGCTGTTCTTAGAAAGCAAACTGGGCTTGTTGATGCGAGTTCTGGTATTCTAAGAAATGCAGTTCTTTTGTTGTAACATTAGTTGCCCTTCTAAGAAAAACACTAAAATATAGAGTTAAATATTTAAAACTAATAATAAATCTAAAAAATCAGGTCAGGTTTTTCTCCATCACATTAAATCTGACTAAACCTTCCAGTTTGAGGTACTTCAGCTGAACAAACTTCTTCTTTTGTAAGTCCCAGAATAATGAGGATTTTTTTCTTATTTTCTTTAAAGGAGGTTTATGAAGTCCAGTTGATGAAGCTTCTGGTTATCTGAGTAAAATAAAGTCACTTTATTTTAAAATTCACTCCATACTAATAAACACTTCCACATAAGAAGGCAGAGTGCTTCCTTTAGTGATGAGAAGGGAAAAAATCTAAAGGAATCAGTGAGGATATCTTTTAAAAAGTAACTATGAGACAACGTGCTTGATAGAAGGAAACATGCCCTGTTACCATGGTGACATTTAGAGGAGAGCGGTGCACACTTCCAAACCTTGTTTAAGTCGAAATAAAACGGCTGTTCCAACCGTTGCATTTCTGAATTCTCCCATGTGGTGCACCACTTTACACGAGTGAATAAATGGATGTGATTGGTCGTTTATCAAGGGGTGGGATTGTTGTGGCGGACGGTTTGCAAGCAAGTTTTGTTGTGGCCGATTTGTCTTAAGCATCTTGCTAACCAGTTAGCGACTTTGTGCTAGTAGGTTTCCAATCGGTCTCCGCCAGTCAATGCGTGACTTTTGTTGCTAAGCACGCCATTTTAGTTGGAAAAGGTGTAGTGTAAACAACCGCCCAGCATAAGCTAAGCCTTGAGAGGACTAAAGGCCTGTTTACATAGCAGCCTGTCCAAGATAAGTCATTACAGTTAACATAAGCTAACCTGAAAACATGAAGAGGATTTAGGAAAATGGTCTCACGTCAGTCATGACATTTGTTGCTAAAAGGCAGCCATTTTAAGTGGAAAAGGTATAAAGTGTACCGCTACCAGGTAAACAATTGACGCCACTTGGGCGGAGACCGATAGGAAATTACATTGGGACAATTAGCATTTAGCAACTTGACACTGTCAAAAGGAACGCTATGGACAGCGAAAACATGCAAGAGGAGGGAGAGTTTTGTGTCGGAGGTCATGGATGAGTCTCCTCCGCTATCCATTTTTATTTAGAGGAGGAAAAGCGCTAAGTTGTTGTGGAAGAGGCTGGCTTATGGCTGGCAGAAGCTTGTTTGGTGTAGAAGGCTTCCAGCCCGTGCATATGTTTTGAGCGCCTAAGCCTCTCAACGCCGCCAGTTCTGTGCCAGGCTCTACGCCTCGCTGAAGGCACAGACGTCCATCCCTGTGAACACTGGGGCCGAACTCAATTGGGAAGTAAATTATTCTTATTTCTCTTATTTCAACCGCTTCGCATTATTAGCTGCGACATTTGAATCAAGATGCTATGACTGAAAAAATTGATTGACAGATGACCGTTGATATATGATTGGCCGAATTTAGGTGTACAAGCTGACGTATAACTAACTGGGCAGCATAAGATGACCTAAAAAACAACACACAGATTTTAAGACAGGATTTTTTTTTTTAAATGGACATTTTCTAACTTTTGGGACAATATAGTCTATTTAAGAGTACAATGATCTGACATTTAAATATAACTACCCAACGACTTTAACCCATCCTAACTAGGGTTAGGCATCGACAATCAATCGGAACAGGGTCTAACCTTATAATTCTTGCAGAATCGTTAAATCTTTTTATTTTTGATTCCTATTTTCGATGACCAGAAATAGAGGCTGCCCTATATCAGTAAAGAAGACCCCAAAGCACTGTGTGTGGAATCATCCATTTGTGATTTAGCATTCCAAAGCGTGGCTTAATGTTAAATAAGGAAATGACCGCTCGATTACCAGCCACACTGGTGACGGGGTTATTAACACAAAGGCTGCACCAGTGGTGTAAGGTAGGCTCCCTGAGGGAATCTGTTCCCTCTCATAAATCCTAGCACAGCTTCTGCAGGGAAAGCAGAGTCTTTTTTTTTATTATTTCTTCCTCCTACTTTACGTCTTAACAGATACCCGCCTAGTTTTCCATTCACTCTGGATAGAAATGTCCTTTGTCCTTTGCTAAACTTATGAATAATTTTACACACAACTTCATCCGTTGTTTATTTTGGCTCATTTTGAATCAGTTTTATATGATAAAAAGACCTAACGGAACAACTGAGTACAGAATCTGATCACTCCTCTGTCCACAAAAGTAAAATATCCCTACTTCTACGGCTAGTGAAGTGGGACTGAGATGCAGTAAACAACGCGGAGGATAGAAACTGTCAGGATAGCTTCTTGCTGCGCGGCTTTCACCTCCAGCTAAGACGCTCAGCCTAGCACTGCATCAGAAAGCATTGACTGAATCAGGTAAATAAAATAATATTAATTGACTGATACAACATAAGAACCTGGAGCATCAGACACTGGATATAATTAAATGGGTTTTAAAGAGGTTTTAACCAATAAAGCTCCATAAGGAAATGTAACGCTGTGAAAAGAAAATTCATAAGATTATCGTTGAGTTCATAGATTTCATATTTATATATAACTGTGATAACTAATAGTAAAGTTTTGACAAAATTGATGTTCAAGGAATTTCATTTTCATTGAGAACTGTTTCATCCAGTCACAACAATGGTTAGCGAGCTAATTTATAACATGTAAACTTTCATGATTCTTTTGATAAAAAGAATCGAGAAACGATTCGAACGGGAATTAAAAACATAGAATTGTTCAAATTCATACAGTGCCAAACCCTAATCCTATGTGAAGGGGTGGCAGAAAGAGTCTGAGCGTTTAGCTGCACAGGGGACCGGTGCACTTTAAAAAGCAAGATGGCATCATGACAAAGAAACGTCAGTCTGGGAATTAATGGTTGGGTCCTTCACATAGGGCTGTGGGAAGCTTTATCAAGGAGATCCAACATTTTTGACCCAAGTCAAGAGAAATGGGATGAGTTTCTGTCTCATTATCCAAGCTTTTTGAATAAAAAAAAAAGAAATCCAAACTCAGATAAAACAGGAGAGGTTTAGTCTCATTTGATGTCAGACAGGGACCTGGCTCTCCATATGAGCAGCTGTTTCTGTGCCTAACAAAAGCAGAAACGTATGCATGCAACTTGAACAGCCTATGAAGGGCATACTTATTAAAAAACAACAGAAACTCACTCTTCTTAGCAGCAGCCATGACAGTCGAATTGGGCCAGCAGAGAGACTCTTGGATGTCCACCGTCACAGCTTTGTCATTTCAGCAGTCTGACCGCAGAACAACCCTGAAAAACCAGTTTAAAAAGCAATGAGAGAAAGAAGCTTCAGGCAACACAAACAGAGGAGTGCTTATAAGCTGGAAACAAGGTGAAAAATTATTAGATAAACAGGTATGGCCTGAAAGGGAAGGCCAAAGGTAATGGGTGCACAAAGGGCAATAAAAGAAGAATGATTCTTGTGGCACAAACTGATATTTAGAGGTGTTTCAGCCGACAGCTCAACAGGATTCATACGAGTAGGAGCCAAGAGTACCACAGACTCCCGACAGAGACTTCAATTAAAGGAAAACATGCAAACAGTCTAAGAAGCTTAGCAGCGTAGGGGCTGACGCTGCAGTCGGTGGGCTTCGCACAGATGGAGAACGCTTATAACCTCTCAGGGTCTGAATCGGATCACATAGAAGGATATGCAGGCCAGAGGCTGGGGAGACACTTAAAGCTAAATCTGAGATAAAAGGGGAACAATATGAAAGGAACATTAACAGATACACGTCTAAAACACAGTTCTCTAAAGGGGCCGGCTGACGTGTCTAAAGCCAGGTGAATGCACTGCATGCCTAAATTAATCTGGTGACATGCTACCAAAAAAACCTCCCTTCTGTTTTTAGATGGGGCGACTGTGAGGGGATAAACTGAGCTTTAAACAAAGGGAACAAAAAAAAAAGAAGAAAATCTCCAGTCAGCTGAGGCTAACAGTTAATGCTATTAGTTCAAATGTATGCCAAACGGTACTTTATGAAAAGCTTCAGTTCAGGAGCTCAATGTTGCAAAGTCACAAAGGCTTGGCTTTCATTGCTAGACAATAGGTACACCGTTTGCAAGACATTTTATATAAATACATGTAATTTATAGAGAATTTATAAAATCCAAGTTTTTCCTTCCACTCAACTTTTCATTGCAACAAATAGATAAATGAGTTTAAATTTCTGAATGAAACTAAACAGATCAATTATCTGCTCTATGGATAATTACTAGCATATTTAAAACACCTAATAATCAACATGGAGATTAAAGTCCATTAGATGGATTTATTTGATTTTCTGATATTACAAAGGATCTCAGCTTGGACAAAATATTTAAAAAAGAACTTCAGCTAAATCAAACAAGTTGTTTCCTTTGAGCAGGATTTATTGACCTGTTTGATATATTTTTTTAGCAGGGGCCGCTGACTTCTGTGAGAACACGGGACGACAAGAATCACATGGCGTTTGCCTTTCCTCCTTCCTTCCTCAAGGTCATTCAGGGTTAAAGATCCGAGGCAAGGCCAGAAAAGTCGCTGCGGTGAGGAACAACTTGACAGAGCTCAAAAAGCGTTGCATCCCCCCCTGAGAGCGCCGGGATCCAGGGGATGATCTACTTTGAGAAGTGCAAATATATCGTAGCTGTTTTAAGCAGCTAAATGTGTCACTATGACTAAAATAACACCGATAGGATTCAGAATCTGCAAGCCTCAGTTGAACAACCATTTACACAAGTGCTTCAGATCATCAGCGTCACATCAAACAAAACTGCTGCTTACTCAGACATAATGCCTGCTTAAGGCACACTTAAAAAAAGAGGATGGTCTAATTCCTTTAAGTCAAATCAGCAAGCCAACAGTAAATCCAACTAGTTGACGGTCTCTAAAACAATAACTAGTCAGGGTTTGTGTTGCCTTTAGTTAAATAAAAAGGTCTGTTTTCCTTTTTTTATTTTTTAGAACTTGGATCGAAGTAAAGCCTCCTACAGACATTCTGAGCCATTCAGATTTAATTTTGCTTGCAACAATAACAAAAATAATATTCTTAATCAATTTAATTCATTGCAAAAATACTTTGTTTGTAATCTTATATATATATAAAAGTGGCTCATTAGCAACAGCTCTTCAGGTTCCAATATAGCTTTTTTTAAGGTGTTTTTTTAGGCAACTAATACATTTTTAGACAATGCCTTATCGTGATCAACTGATACAGGTCAATTTCCGGTTGTTTCGATATTGATCATTTTCACAAGTCTAACCACTCACTAATATGTTCTGCCCTTTTATTTGAGCTGATATTTAAAGAATCACATGTTGATTGGCCTCGATTTTCCTTAATTTTAAGAGATCAGTGATCAGATGATTAGATGTGAATCTGATCTTGTCCATTGCTTTTATCTAACTCTGCAAAGGTCTTAAATATCACCAACAGTCAATGCTTTAAAGTCTGAATTATATTTAAGGGGCAGTTTTTGATTAATGTCTTCCAGTGAGATATTAAAGCTGTCCTGACAGCATCATTAATAAAAGAAAATAAATTAAAAAAAACTCAGCAAATAAGACTTTTTAAAGATCAGGAATCGGTGATTGGCCAGAAACCTGCAATCAGTTCACTTCTATTTACATTAATTTGAATAAATAAAAATCTAAACATAAGTGACACAAAGGAGATTTCTTGATAAAGTGAAGAAGATCATGGACAACAGTGAGCGTCCTCTTCAGAAGATTTTAAACAACAGCGCTTCTTCAGAAAGAGGCAGACCGATACAGGAGATCCTTGCTGCCATCGACACCTACATCAACTAGATGGAGAAAAAAAGCAATAAAATAAAAAATAAAAAACCGTATGAGTTAGTGCAACATTTAATTTCCCTTTGGGATTAATAACGTTGTTGTTTTTTAATTGAATGGACTATCTGGAAATATTAAAAAAGCTAAATTTGCCTTTTAAGAGTGAAAGGGAAGCAGCAGTTTTTCTTTCCCATTATTTTCTTATCATTCTTGCATTTCATAACAACAAACACGCCAGTTTTTGTAGTTAAATCTTAGAAAACAGCTTAGAATGTAGAAGTATGACGTGTTTCAACATAAGTGCTATTTTCTTTTGCATATGTTGCCATGCTGTATAATTTCCTCTAAATATTTTGTAGCTGTTTGCCATCTGAAAACATACATCTTCCCTGGGTGGGTTCTAACCACCAACCTTTCCGTTAACAGACAAACTCGCTAACCGATTGCGCCACAGAGATAGTTGAGTCTGTGTCCAAACGTCCGCCCTAGGACGTAAATCCCTCAATCGCTACTGATGATCACTACTTTTCGCTCCACGTTGGTTACATAACTCCACCCCCACGCACAGTGCCAGCGCCATCTTTGGCTGTGTCCAAACGTCCGCCCTGACCCCTAAATCCCTCAATCACTATAAACTATATTGTCGACTTTATAGTGTACTCAGTTAACAGACCGTTCAGACAGATGATCAATATTAGCTTTCAATATTTGCCCCGCGCCGCACTGCTTTGCGTTGGGTCCCGCGAGTACCGCGGGACTCCGGCGGGAGTGCAGGGCTCTACCTTAAACTAAACACTATTTCTGACATGTTGAATTTAAAAAGCTTCCTGGATGGGAAAGAAAATGTCTTCAAACTTGGAAACAAAGTCCAGTGGATTGTTCATTCAAATCTTTCAGAATGACTTTGACCTGGATGACTGAGAATCTTCACCACCAAGGCACTATCCGCTGGCATTGTAGCCTATTTTCCCTCATGTTTTAGGTCAAATGTTTTACTTTAAAAAAAATCCATACCAAGAACTGTAAGATCGATATTAAACCGGTCAGCTGAAAATCACAATATATCCCACAAGCCCAGTCTTAACAGTTGTGGGTTCATATTTTCACAGCACTTTGGTCATATGCAAAAAAGGAGAGTAAATGTGTTTAAAAACACAGTTTATGTGGCTATTAAGCTCACTGATCCGTGTGAAGGAAAGAATGAATGGGGGCATGTATCGACAAATTTTGAGTGAAAACCTCCTTTCTATCAGTAAAGAAGTGGGTATTTGAAGATGCAGTTCGTGGCTGGCTCCTTTTCAGCATGACAATGAGATCCCAAACACAATCAGCCTGGGTAACGAAGGAGTGGCTTCTCAGTAAGAAGCATTTTTGCTGTCCTTGAGTGGCCTAGCCAGTCTCCGCGATCTCAACCCCATAGAAAATCTTTGGAGGGAGTTGAAAATCCGTGTTGCCCAGCGAACAGCCCCAGAACATCACTGCCCGTTCTAGAGGAGATCTGCATGGAGTAAAATTTGGGCCAAAATACCAGCAACAGTGTGTGTGAAAACCTTGTGAAGACTTACAGTCTATACAGGGGGCATCTTGATTCCTGTCATTGCCAACAAAGGGTATATATAACAAAAGTATTGAGATGAACTTTTGTTATTGACCAAATACTCTATTTTCCACCATATTTTGCAAATAAATTCCCAAAAAATCAGACAATGTGATTTTCTGGATTTTTGTTTCTCATTTTGTCTCTCACATAGTTGAGGTATATCTATGATAAAAATTACCGGGCCTCTCTCATCTTTTAAGTGGGAGAACTTGCACTATTGGTGCTTGACTAAATACTTTTTTGCCCCACCGGCTGTGTATATACGACAAAATCCTTCATCTTCAACATGGACAGGCTGCAGAGTTCCTCGTTTTCCCGCCACTTTGGTTCAAATTAGCATTTTTCTCTCTCGCCTTAAGCTTCTTTTCTGAAGCATTTTAATGCCAAGATTATCAAATTTAATCAATTTTAATGCCAATTAAGGCCTTAGTTTAAAAAATTATAATTTAATGACCCGCAAAAACCCCGATTATAAACGGTAGCTATCAATTTATCCCTTTTTTCTTTAAATTGGCTTTGGAGGGTGGGCATTATAAGCTTCTTGCTTCTGACACCGTTTTTCAGACTGTTTTAATTTATGTTATATGGAAATATATTATCTTTATTATATACTTGTATATCTGAAAAATTACCATTATTACTGTGTTAGGTCTTGCATACCTAATAAAAGATTTTTGCAAAATTCGTGGCATATATTTAAATAATTTTATGGGGTTGATAGAACATCTGTATTTTTAAAAAATCAGGGATTAACTTTCACTCTGTAAAGGGGACTAAGATAAAGTCACTTCATCACTTTTTTAAGATTTTTTTTCTCTTCTTTTGTGTTTTTTTTTTTTCTTTTACAAAAAAGTGATACAAAAACGTATTTATGCATCATTTTTATGCATGCATTGCATTAAATAGTAGCATTTGCTTCAAAGAGCATGGTTGAATCCACAAGCCAAAGCCATGCTTTTGTTAATGGCAGCCCTCCCCCCAACTCTGAGCTCACAGAGTAAAATTTCAAATGGCAAAAAGAGCAGAGCAACAGGTACTAATTTCCTGCTCTGGATCTGTTCTTTTTTTGTTTATGAAAGCAATATCCTCTCCACTGATTAAAACAGGTCCACAGAGGGACTAACAGCAACATATTAGATAGAAAGGGTGCTTAAAAAGTCCCAAATGGCTGTTCTTTAAAGGGATTTCACTGAAAGAGCAGGGGCCACATTACTAACATGTAATAACAGTCTTTTGGGGCTTTTTTCTACTTTATTTTAGTACTTTAGTGCAAGTGAAATAACCTTAAGCTTAAAGTCAGCCCAAAACAACATATTATATCATAGCATTACTGTGGCTGAATCCTCTCCATGTGGATTAATATGCAGCACAACAGGAATAACCACAGCAGTCCAACACATGGCTACAGAAAATAAACATTCACTACTTTAATATGCACCAAAATACTGCAAAATACCTCTCAGCCAGCGGGAGATAATATTAGCTATTTATTTGTTTTATTTACAAACGCCTTTTTTGTTTTTTCTTATCGTAGATGATAAAAAAAAGTTGCTGACCGGACAACAAAAACAACTAATTAAGGTTTGATTTTTTTTTTTCCCTCTTCGATCAGAAAGCGTCATTTACCTTTCTCAGCTGGCTCCGCCGCGCCTCTCTGGGTTTGATCGAGGCTGAAATAAAGGCTTAAATGACTCAGACCCTGAAGGACCCGCTCAAACTCTCCGCTTCCCTCTAGTTTCGGTACTTTGTCCGTTTCTCTCTCTCTTTGTCAGCAGGGGTGATTTCCGATCACATGGTGGCTGAACACGCCTCCCAAGGTTCCCACCTCCACGGCAGCCTGTTTACTGATTGAACATATATGTTTACAGCTCTACCTGTAACATGAACTTCTGCCACACTTTATTATTAAGATATTCAATCAGCTGATGAGCTGCGTCCAAGGTGGCGTTTATAGCAGCAGCTGGTTGGAGTGAGTGGGAACATTTACTGTCGTGTAAAGGCGCCACCTGGTGGTGATTTTTGCTGCAGATATTGCAAAGGTAAAGTCAATTTTAACGTTATACACTCTTGGTCCCTTCACGCTATGTTCTATAAGGTTAATCAAAAAAATAAAGGTGTTTTTTTTTTTTGTTGATATTGCTGCTACGCGCATTTAACTAAACCATCCATATTTCCTAATAAGAGACACCTGGTGTTGTTTTTTTTTTGTTCTTGAATTAAAGTTAAATAAATATTTTCTGAATTTTTCATTAAACATATATAGGTTTTCTAGATCATATATATATATATAATAAAATAAAATGAGTTAACCTAATTTAAAGAAAAAAAGCGAAGCGCCCAACGTGGGGCTCGAACCCACGACCCTGAGATTAAGAGTCTCATGCTCTACCGACTGAGCTAGCCGGGCTTGGAAGTACCTCTTTCATCATGATATATCAACCAGGTAGAGATGGGTAACGGTATATGGAATGAGGCTTTTTCGATTGGCTGCGAACCAAAATGGAAAGATGAAAAAAGGAAAACGTTTTTGGATGGTCTCAGCTGGGCTTGGGAGATCACTTTTTTTACAAGAAAATGATGTTATCGAGAAGGTGTAAAGTGGAAGTAGAAATTAGTAAGTAGAAGTGTGATAGCTTTGAACATAAACCACAAAACAGGCTTACATTGGAAGGCCAAAGTCCACAGTAACGTTTAGTTGGATTTGGTAGTATCTAGTTCGCTGTCGATGCGAGTAAAGATAACTGCTGTCAATTTAAGCCTCCGGTGGTAGCCAAGACCCGGATGACTGAGAATTTACACTCTGACCATAAATGCCCCTATGGTTTCTGAAAATTTCGTCTGTGCATGTTCTCGCTTTCCCCGTCTGTTACAGCTGTCTTTAGTATGCTACGAACTTTACAATATAGTACACAAACAATATGGTTGCAAAGCCGAAGAGCTAGCAATAAAATTAGTGAATTGAGGAAAGTACTTAACAGACTAATGAAACAGCCAATCTCGCTCCGTATAAAAATGGACCATACAATCTGCGTTCTACTGCCCAATGGACGTCAGCCAATCAGTGCGGAGCATGGAGCTCAGCCAAACACTGTTGGCATTCGAAAGGTTGGTGGTTCGAAGCACGCCCAGGACGCTCAGTTTTTAAATAAGCTTTTTCTACTAGATATATAATAGCTCTTTGTAAAAATTGTTGAGGTTCAAAAGGACCAAAATTAAATAAACGAATTTATTTTTAAACTGCTACATACACAATGTAGGCTACTTTGTAGATAGATAGATAGATAGATAGATAGATAGATAGATAGATAGATAGATAGATAGATAGATAGATAGATAGATAGATAGATAGATAGATAGATAGATCATATAAGTTGATGCCTCTTAATTAATCATCACACAATTACACAAATACTCCAGCATTAAGTGCTATTAAATGTTTATTTATGTCCTACATCATTGAAGGACCGATCGATTGCAAAGCAACAATTTAATTTTTCTAAACTATATACACTGTCCCGGGAATTGTTTTGATGATTACAGTACATTTGTTGCAATCCAGAGTTTGACAGGGGGACGCCCAACCACACTTTAACACTCATTACCCGTCTTCTCGTCCAATTTTAGACCTCTCGCGTGACCTACTATCAGTCTCTGTGGCGCAATTGGTTAGCGCGTTCGGCTGTTAACCGAAAGGTTGGTGGTTCGAGCCCACCCAGGGACGGGCATAGTTTTCTTTGTGATTGACCATGGAAGGATCAGCAGATGCAAAAAGCTACACTAAACATCCAGGAAATTATACACATAGGGCAAACGACGCAAAGATAAATAACCCATATGATAAAACCTACCAAAATTCTACATTATGTATTGGGGAAATTGTGGCGTTACAGCAGCAGAAAAAAGGTTACAGCAAACTAAATTGTTTTCACGAAGAACTGTTTAATATCTTGGAGAGAAAAGATTATTAAAAACTGAGCGTCCTGGGTGGGCCTCGAACCAACAACCTTTCAGATGCCAGCAGCATTTGGCTGAGCGCCATGCTTCACTCTGATTGGCTGATGTCCATTGTGCAGTAGAACGTTGATTGGATGGTCCATTGTTAGACGAAGAGGGATTGGCTGTTTCATTCATACCTGATGACTAACAGGATCAATAGGTAGATGAGGGTTCGACCCCCATCCAGGATTGTTTGTATTTTACTTCTTTTATTTTCAGCAAATTAAATCCTTAAGGTGCATGAATAATAAACAATAATCAACAACAGTCAAACACTTTTATTCTACCTGTCTAGCAATAAAGAGCAGGGGGAAAACCTGCTAGACAAAATAGAATTTGATGTTATTATCAATTCACGACAGTTTAAAAAACTTTTTATGAAAAAAAGCATCCTAACTAAACATCTTAACAAGTAAATGCATGTCTGTAACCAGTAGTAGATAATCCAGATTCAGAAAGTAAAAAGCTGATTCAGAGAGCAGTTCCAATCATTTTATTTTCCAGCTCCTTTAATTTAATTTGTCCAATTATGTCATATTTAAATATGAAATCCCAAGCTATGTACAGTTACTAGGCTTAGTAACCAATCAATAATCAATAATCAGTCAAAGTGAGTAGTACAAGATGCATATAAAGAGTTGTTACAATAGTAACAGTCAGGAGTGCCAGTGAACTTTACAGTCTTTAAAAAAAAAAAAAACAGAGTTTGACAGGGGGACGCCCAGCAACACTTTAACACTCATTACCCGTCTTCTCGTCCAATTTTAGACCTCTCGCGAGACCTGCTATCAGTCTCTGTGGCGCAATTGGTTAGCGCGTTCGGCTGTTAACCGAAAGGTTGGTGGTTCGAGCCCACCCAGGGACTGGCAAAGTTTTCTTTGTGATTGACCATGCAAGTAGCTACACTAATCATCCAGGAAATTATACACATAGGACAAAAGATGCAAAGATAAATAACCCATATGGTAAAACCTACCAAAATTCTACATTATATAATAGAACATTCATTTATTGTCCCACAATGGGGGAATTGTGGTGTTACAGCAGCAGAAAAAGCTTACAGCAGAAGTTTTCCACAAGGTTGTTTTGTTCTAAGTTGTTTTCCAACTGATTGCGCCACAAAGACCCTGAAGCTGCTACATCAAAACCAGTCAAATTAGCTTACAACTTACCTATCACAGCATTACATAGTATATCTTTATTTGGACCTATTTATTTCAACTCTAGCTAAACTACCCCTGCTCTTATATACTAACAAGAATAGCAAAAATTAAAGGTATAAAGGATGATCTTTTATTTCCGTGTGGATCATCTCAATAAGTGGTCCTCCTAATTGTCAATCACTCTGGTGATATGTTTATGTAAGGCCGTCCAAGTGCTCGTTTAGTTGCTGCAACTGTATTTTAATTTTCTTAAAATAAAAATGTAGATGTATTTAATATTTTCAGATCACCCATGAAATTAAAAATGTTATTGATTACATGTTGCATAAGGTGACCAGATTTCTGAAATCAAATCAGGGGACATTTCCAGCTCGTAGATAAAAAGAAATACATATAATCAAAATTAAAATCAAAACGGGAACAGTCCTTTAATCTATCTTTACATATTTATTGATATAAAAAAAACACATGTAAAATCCATGAATGTGCCTCTCCATACTTTTAGTATTTCCTAAGATTAATCACATTAATCAGTCAATAGTGTTTATTAGTGCAATCTGGTTTGATCCCACCAGTCATAACGACATGTTTTAATGAGTTGGTTTCCGTAAAGTTATTAGGTTTTTTTTTTATTAGTTCAGAGACACATTTACTGATGTCATGACAAATTGGTTTATTTAATTTTGGTCCTTTTCAAACTAAATTTTTTTCACGAAAAACTGTTTAATATCTAGGAGAAAAAGATCATTCACAACTGAGGGTCCCGGGTGGGCTTCGAACCACCAACCTTTCCGATGCCAGCAGCATTTGGTTGAGCACCATGCTTCACTCTGATTGGCTGACGTCCATTGTGCAGTAGAACGTTGATTGGATGGTCCATTGTTAGACGGAGCGGGATTGGCTGTTTCATTCGTACCTGATGACACCTGATGATATATAGAAAATAATAAACAACTAGAAAAAGCTGTTTCGGAGAAACATCAAAGTGGG
>JAGKQL010000028.1:3879296-3925345 GCA_018398635.1 Cyprinodon brontotheroides
CTCTAGAAAGTTACTTTTCAGCCTCTTAACAAAAATGAGAACACACACACAAGCACCCACCCACCCACACACACATACACACACAGACACACACGATACCGACCTGTGGCGTACACAGACGGCAAGAGTGCCGTAGCAGATTCCATTTCACCTCAGTAATCTGTTTTCTCAGCGTATTTCAGGTTGCTACTAGTTACCAGACACTCAACTTGTTTGTTGGTGGTGGGGCTTAAAGAAAAGGCACTAGCGTCACCCAGTGTATGAGCGTCTTTTTCCCTTGAGGTGCTCAGCTCTGGGAAGCCTATGAAATGCATACACTGGGGAAAATAGCCCGCCTCCCCACAGGCTGCAGCGGGATGTACTTGGAAAAGTGTACCATGAAACACATAAGCGTTAATCTCCGTTAAAAAAATTATAAGCGTTAAAATGGCTCAGCGTGCCGATATGCTATGATAATTTTGACAGCACTAATATATATATATATATATATTCTATGAAATCTGTTTTTTTTATGGTGGATTTCACATTTCTAAATATATGCGACTTGCTCAGATCTCCAGTGTTTAATGCATTCATACAACTTAAGTGTCCCGCATGCGCAGTAGAGGACGCAATGACGTCACAAACAAGCATGCACTGTGTTTACGGAAGTAAACATTGATGGTAGCGCTGCAGCTCATCTTGCGATTTTTCCCGCCAACCTGAACAACTCAATCTTTTCAAGATGGTTAAAAAAAAAGACTGCTCTTTATATTATTGTCGGCCATGGTTGTTTTTTTACTGATTCTGCACAGCATGACGCAGAATACTGACCTTTGTTGAGTATTAATGGCGTACAGGTCGGATGAATGCAACTTGACAGTTCACACAGGTCGCATTTCAAAAGATCAGATTCATATCGGATTCAGGACCACATAGCCAAGTGGCCTGGGTCGCATTGGAAAAAAAAATCGTACCTGTGTTGTTCAGACTGCCATGAAAACTTCAGATACAGGGCGCATACGTGCAAGGGGAAAAAAATGGATTTGGGTCACTTCAGGTTGCTGTGTGACCGTAGCCATATTGATTTTTTTTTTCCAACATTATTTCCTAAATCGCAACTAGGATGATCAAAACAAAGCTGGTTCTAAAATACAGCCCTGAGGAACACCACAGGTAAGGATTTTGCTCCCACTCAAATAACTCCTGTATTTCACATAATGATCCCTAGGAGGACATTAGCATTTACATGGTTATCACCTGCATTTGCATTTTAAAATCTCTAAAACTATAATCCCCAAGATTGCCAATGCAATCCCTTAGCCAGTTGTTTAAGTGCAGTGATTAAATATAACATTGGAACGTTTCGTAAAAAGCTCTCTGTGTGATGTTCAGGCAGCGTTTCGAGAAATCCTAAACTGTGTTATGCTGGGAAATAGATCATATCTCCTAAATTAAAGCATTACTTTAATAATGTAAAAATAAATAAGTTATTATTTCATACAGTTATTATAAGATCTGTTTCATCATTTTCCAGTTAGTCCATTATTCTACTAAAAAAAACAAAACAAGTTGTTTCACTATGTGCTAATAATTGTTAACCTGGCAGAACCCAGATTGATATGTGTTGAACTGAGTTGAGTTCTACGTTATCAACATGGGATGGCTGCCGTTTAGTCAGTTCGTGAAAAGCAGGGACCTTTAGTACAATAATTGCCAGCTAGTACCTGCCTTCCATAATACGCTTTCAGCCAAACATAGCAGCGAATCGCAACATTTCATAATCTGACAAATCAAACAAATCCTGTCAGAAGAAAAGCACAGACATCTTTCTTCTCTTTGCTACTTTTTTTAAACGAGAAATTGTCACAGTTTTAGCTAAAACTGTGACAAAAATGTTTGTTATGCCTCAGCAAGGCCCTTCTGACTGTCATTCTTTTTTTTTCTTTTTTTTACTTAGTATTTTTCAATTTTGCTATAAAACACACAAAAAGGAAAGTGAACAGAGAAGGGCGATAAAAGACTGCAGTCATTCTTATTTGTCCCGCCCCCAAAAAACACTGCTGGTATGTCATTGGTTTGACTTGTTGTTAGGAGACGGGCGTGTTAGCGGGTCTCTTTCAAGATGGATTTGTTGTGAGACTGAAAACTCAGATCACGCGACAATCAAGCTTGCAGCGCAAAGTTAAATAACCGTGCATCTAAAATTCAACTATTCCAAAAGTTCCAATGCAACGTGTTGAAAATTAAAGATAAAATGTGAAAGCTCAAGGTTTTTTTCCTTCAATCATAACAGAAAGAGAAGCAAAAGTTAATCAGATCGTATACTAATTAACTAACTAATTTCAGCATAGATTCTTTTTTTTTTTTAAGTGTTGAAAGTAGGCTCTGCAACAGGGTGAGGTATAAAACCCAGGGAATAATATTAGGCTTCACAACCAGTTATATAATTTTCACACTGTATAAACATATTTCAAGAAGTTATACTTACTTAGCAATAGGTCTGGGTATTTTCGCCAAAGTCCTGAATCAATTCGATTTTGATGCATACAGTTCTAAATCAATTAATTTCGATTTGATCTGTTTTTACAATAATGAAAGTGGTTCAACTGGGTTTCAAAATACGCATGTATTTTGTTTTTTCCTGTCACATAAAACAAAGTGCAAACTTGTAAATCAGACAGTTTAAACATGAGATGTGAACAAAACTGTCTCATAAGTGCAAACTTGTTTGTGAAAAGTGAAAAAAGTGAATCCTCACACGACCAAGCAGAAATGACACAGCAGACATTAATGAGCTGCATTATCTTCAAGGTACAAACCATATTTGCTGCGTTGTCTTTAACAACTACAGGGTGTTTGCTGGTCAGCCCCATTTGTTAATGTCTTCAGTCAACCTATTGGCTATATTTGCAGCTATTTGGGTTGAATTCATCTTGAGTGCTTCTTTCCTGCTTATTTGAATGTAAACGTAACGTGGGTCACTATAAAATGAATCGATCTCATTCCCTAGACTTCGATTTTGCAAAAATGTAAAGGAATCGATTCAAAATGGATTAAATCGATTTTTTACCCAGCCCTACTTAGCAACACAGAATATACAGAAATAATACATGCTAGAGGTCACATACGAATCTTTGCAAAAACAAGACCTAACTGGTGACCTGCAAGGTAGGATTTTGAGCCAAGAGATTTTGGCAAAAAAACAGGAAACATCTCTTTCCTGTTTAAGAATCGGAGCCAAACAGGCACATTTAGGACACACATACATAAACACACACACCAGCAAGATTTCGAAATAGCACTTGGTGCTAGGGTATAAATACAGCTTGAAATATGTCTGCCATTTCAGGGGAAATACTGAGATGTCTGACGATGTAGAGCTGAACTTATGAAGTGTTTAAGACAGCTGTAGGAATTTGAATTGTCAATAAATGTTTCCCCCCTCCGGAGGACAAAATGGTGTGAATCATGTTCAAGTGTCCTTCTTTCTGTCATAAGAGAATTCTACCAACGAGCTTCCACAACAGCATCTTCAGAGACCAGAAAAAAAAAAAAGGTTGGAGACTTTAGTCAGTTGTATGTGACACTTTAACATAAAATAGATTTGTCTAAATTAACTTTTCCTGCATCTATAGACAGCCTAGTGCTACGTTTACCTCGCACTGGGACAGCAAGACCTTATGGACATGTGAATGTTTTGACTAATGGGCTTTGTGCTTTCTCCTCTACAGACTGTTATCAGTGAAGATCTAATGTTTGTACCGATGAAAATCAGTCATCCAGGAAATGACAATACTCAGTGCCTTAGTCTACTTTTCCATTTACTAACTCCTGTCAGTTCCTTTTGTTAAATAAAGGAAATGTTTGTTCAAATAATAAGCTGTATGCAGACCTCTATCATCCAGACATCTCAATTCTGAATCAAAATCTCAAAAGAAATAAAAATAATGTGTGCACTCACCTCATGGATCATAGTCGCTGCCAGCCCGTACACAACTCCGATCCAGACCTCATCTGATTGGACACTGGAGCGGTCTGGCACTCCCTCAGGACGCATGCCGTTAACCGCGCCCATGTGGCCTTCAGAGAAGCTCATAACATTCAAATCAAAAACGGATTTCAACGCGCCTCGGATCTTTTCCTTAGGAAATGCCTTGAGAGGGAGAAAAGAGGGGATGGTACGGAAACATTTAGATACTGGAATCACAAGCAAACGTTTGTGTATGCCGGTGAGTTCTTATTCTCATATTCATCTACTGCTGTATGTCGGAAAAGAATTGCCAGTGTGACATTTAGGATGAGGTTTGACCTCAATAATTACTTTATGAAAAGCACGTTACCACAGCTGTATTTTAAACTCACCTGGTAGGCTTCTTCTTCCAGCCCAGATGCTCTAAGGAACCAGTGCCCGGCGCACTGATCAGCCATGACGCTGTTAGAGAGCTCCCTCTTACTGCTATCATAGTTATAGTATTTCCCTAAACATATAAGGGAGGGTAAAATAAAATAAATGATCATCAGCATGTTGTTTTTCTTATTAAATGCATCAAAACATTCTTAGTCTTTTAAAACATGAATC
The DNA here is from genome assembly GCA_018398635.1 of Cyprinodon brontotheroides. Lineage (NCBI taxonomy): Eukaryota > Metazoa > Chordata > Actinopteri > Cyprinodontiformes > Cyprinodontidae > Cyprinodon > Cyprinodon brontotheroides. The sequence goes on from JAGKQL010000028.1 coordinate 3,883,858, forward strand.
AACAGCATCCGCCCCAAATGTACAACACTGTTTTACTGAGAAGTAAGAGATGTGCACTTTCAGTCCCCCCCATCCCTAATGTCTCTGCAGGATATTTTCACATTCTATTATTTTCTTTATACATATGACAATATTTAATTTAATGTTCTTTTTTTTGGTTGAATTCTATACAGATTGTCTTTATTTATTTCTACTTGATTGTTGATTTTTTTTTCCTTTATCAATAAAACGCTAAAACAATCAAAAAATTGGGTAAACATTTCATAAAAATAAATGTATTTACCCTTAATTTGAGGCGGTAAATATGATGATCTCTGACAATAATATGAGTATTTATACCCTTAAAATAGGATAATTAGATATTATTCACTTGAAATAAGAGACTGCAGTCTTATTCCATTGGCTTAGGGTCTCATTTACCTGCTAAATTCAATAAAATTTGCACAAAACAAAAAACAACTTGCTTAGATTTTAATTTTACACTGCAAAAACAATCTAGAAAAAAATCAACAATTCACAATCCCAATTCTTAAATTAAGTGTATTCTCCCTAATTTTAGCAGGTAAATAAGACAATCTGCATTGGGAATGAGTATTTTTACTCTTAAAATACGATAATTAGATAATATGCACTTCATATGTAGTTGTTTTTTCTTATTTTAAATGTAAACTGTCTTGTTCCATTAGCAAAGTATCTCACTTATCTCCTCATTTCAAGAAAAAAATGCATATTTTAAGAAAAAAAGACTTCTTTCGATAAAAAAAAAATGTTGCAGTGTATTTATTCTACTATCATTATTTCTGATGGTCCAAATATGTTTACATGAGCACAGAATCTCTCTTCATACTCTGTCTTTCTACCAGCATCTCATTTGCGGCAACAATGACTGCAGATATTTTTGCATTTCAGTTTCACAACTTTCACAAGTACTAAAATAGAAGCATAAACTGCAGACGTAGTAGAGTTTCCGATTTAAAAAAAAAAACCGCTTTGCATTCTGTAAATGTTTACACTTGGGTGGAGGACCATATCCTTCACCCAGCAATTTGCGCCTTTTAGAATATTATCGTTATATTTAAGAAGGCAAAAACACAGAAAAACAGTTTGCATACAGTGTTTGTTGTAGTGCAAACACTGATCACTTTGCACCTTCTTTGAAGATCTGCTTACAAACACATTTGCACCCGTTTCAAAAACACAAATCTTCTAAAGATCAAAGATCAGGCCCTTTGTTGTATTATACTTTTACAATTTACAGTGGTTTACAGAGCCTACCGACGTGCTTTAGAAGCTTATTCCACAGCTTGTGTTTAGTTTCACTTTGAATTCAGGTAAAAAAAAAAAAAACAATTTAAAAGTGTCTGACATTTGTAATTTTTTTTTTAGGAAAATAAAGGGAAAAAGTTGACTGTATTAGTAGGAATTGCTAAGAAAAAAATTAAAGATTTTATTTTCAAGCGAGTGGTGATGCATTAATGCTCTGGATGTTGTAGTTCTGGTTCAGTGGCAGTTTATCATTTCATATCATCTCAACAATCAAATCCAGGCTAACTCATCCCAAACTGTTCCCTCAGAGTTAAATGACAGATATTAGGTGGAGCATACCGTTCCATAACAGTTTATCAAAAGCAGCACTGCCCCTGTCCAGCAGGTCCTTATAACGCCGGTGTTCCTCTTCATTGTCCAGCAGTCTGGCCATTTTACACATCACACATAAGGAAGCCAGCCACAGTCCGCCACAGTATGCACTGCAGGATAGAAAGAAACCAGGTCAACTAGAAATATGTTACTTAGCAAAACTATGTCCTAGCTGTAGTTATGAGGAGTGTGCAAACACAAGAAAGGTGTGTTTCATTTCATCCGAGGTGTTTTGAGTGAACTGTGCCTCACCTTGGTCCAGTAACAGCCCAACCATCATACGTCTGATCGGCATATCCAGAGTTCTCTATCAGGCCGTCTCCGTCCTGGTCAAACTTCAGCTCAGACTCCATCACTGCCTAAAAGATCAACCACCAAGAATTTAATTAATGAGCTTAAAATGTTAATTATTTCACTGCAAAAGTAATAAAATGGATTGGAAAGAAATGAAGAAGGACAGGAAGGACACGATGTAGGACATAATTCATGACAGGAGGTAGGATATCATGTTAGCAGGGGAGGGGCGAGGACACGAGGGGGAAGGAATTATGATAAAATGGAGGTAGGACACAAGAGATGGAGTGAGAAGGAAAGAAGGAAGGAAAATTTAAAGGGAGAGAACGATGGAAACGCAGATAAGAAAAATGCACCTATCAATTTTTTTCCGATCCAATGCGAAACGATACCTGAGCTGAGCGTATCGGTACCGATACAGATCCAACCGTTTAATGCGAATGCTCAATATCCGATCCAGCCAATTAGTGAGTATCAGAGCCGATATCCGATCCATCCAATTAGTGAGTATCGGAGCCGATATCCAATCCATCCAATTAGTGAGTATCGGAGCAAATATCCTATCCAGCTAATTAGTGAGTATCGGAGCCAATATCGGATCAAGCCAATTAGTGAGTATCGAAGCTAATATCCTATCCAGCTAATTAGTGAGTATCGGAGCAGATATTCGATCCAGGTATCGGATCTGTGCATCTCTAACATAACAAGGAGGGAAGTATTTAAGGATGAGGAGGAATTAGACAATGGGGTAAAGATTGGAAACAAATATTTAATGTTAGTATTATTTATTTTTTCCATCTTTTTCCAAACCTCAAACCTGTAATAATTATCATACTTAAATGTTTGCAACATGAGGTCACTGGTTTGCCTCACAGTTATACCTGGCAGATGGGCCACATGTCCTGCAGGTACTGTCTGTCCCGGGTCAGATGGAAGTCCCTGTAGACCTGCAGGACAAACTTCAGGTTCAGGTCCTTCCAGTCTGCTGTGTCATGGATGAGGTAAGCGTTTAACCTCTGCCAAGGTTCATCATCTGGAAAGAAACGTTTGTGGTTTTATAAAAGGCACACGGCAGACTTTGTGACCTAAAGAGTTTATGCATATGAAGTATTTAAAATTATTTCTCAGGCCAATATACAGTGATTGACTACCAGTGCTAAGAGCAGTGCTCTACTCTTGAAATACAGACAATGTAAGTAGGATGATGATGCACCGTCATTGGCCAGATCATATGACCTGGAAGAATGTATCGCTTTATGGCCACAGGCTTTTATATAGTCATAGAGCTAAGGCTTTTGCTCTACTATTTATCCACCTGCTCGACTACTGGTCATGGCTATAGCAAGGAAAAAATGTAAAACTTCTGAGTATGCTTAAAACAGTAAACGTGAAAGGGGTCGTGCTCAAGGAAAAGTAGATCATGGAGAGAGTTTGTTCGTTGGTGCAGCTGAAAGGAGGAGCCGGATGCAAAACCGATTCTCTTTTCTTAACATTATTATTACACTGGTAAGTTATCACTTTGCTCCTAGTATACAGTCATATCTCTTTGTTATTATTTTTGCAAAGTGGCAATAACATCTGCGGGAGGTAATATATCCAACATGCAGAAACACCTGTGCACACAACATGGCATACATTTTAATGAATAGCGTGTTTCTGATGCCTTCTGGACGGAAGCTAAAGTTACGACCAGCATGGAAGGCAACTCTGGTGGTAAGTACCTAGTTTTATATCACTGGCTGTGCTTAATGTGGTTTCTACTAAATCCTATGTCATTTCTGGAAGAAAAAAAACAATTTCCTACCTCTATTTGGGGTTATTAAGGGAGTGTGCCTTTCTTGTTAATCCAGACCTTCATTGCTAGAATGTTTAATGAGAACTACTGGTAGCAGGAATTCTTAACATGATTCTAGCTATTGCAATGGATGTAATGAAACATGCTACAAAGTTGTTCCGCAGTTCTGGGAGGGAGAGAAAGGTGACGCTCATTTATTCAAATCAGGAGGAGATAAGTTTATTTCCCGAAATTGTACAGTTATGCTTTTTCATGAAATGGAGCCTTCTCCATTAGATTTAGATGACTGTGATGAGACGGGTAGCCTGGCTGGCTTAGAGGCTGGCAGCTCCCATTCACTACCTTCTGTTTTCACTGTGGCAGGCAGAAATAGAATGTTCAGATTTGTGAAAATCTTCTCAATTCCCAACCCTACTCCACTTCCTCTGTAAATTAAATACCTCTGGAGTGTGAAAAGCTGATGATCATTTCTCATAACTCTCTGATTAAATATGGCCTCACTTTGGCGTTCATCACCCTGTTTATTAGTCTATTTTGAGACAAGTATGGAATCAAAAGGCAGAATACCTAACTCACTCCTTGGATCACTCGCCCCACGGTGAATTTGAACTGCCTCCATCTGGGAGAAAATTCAGGCAACCAAAACCAAGAAGAAAATAACTAGCCAAGCCAACATCCAGATCAATTTTGATTTGTTGTTCAGCCCATCTAAACTGATACTCATGGACGAAATTGGGGAGGCAAGTACTTTTAGATAACTATTATGTTAAGTTCAGCACATTTGTCTGTGTTTGTTTCCTCCCCTTTCTCTTTCATCTCTGTTATCCCTCTCCTGACAAAATATATGAATGCATGACATGAACAATTGGGCAATTTGGGGCACGGCAATCCATGTAGATTAAAAACACAGTTTTACAATTGTTATGAGCTTGGTATATATAAAGTCACATTAATAGATCTTATTTTTTCCTTTTTGATGATAATACTATGTAACAATAGTACATTTGATTTATCAACAAATTTAATAAAACAAATATGCTTTACAAGGTTATTGAGAGCTTTATAATGCGGAGGAGGATCTTGAAGTGGATCTGCTGCTCTATGGAACCAGTAAAGTTTTTTTTTTAGGAGGGGTGTTACACATCTTTGAATGTAACTTATACTTTGATTTTTAAAGAAGTCTCCTATGTTTGTCTTTCTTTTTTCAGACACCTTGGCTGTGAGTCTAATAACCAAACACAAAAACATGCACGCACATAACAACAATTCAAAGATTTATATAAATTAATACACCGGATATTACAACCCTTCTAGATTAGGTGATCCAAGAGAAGAAAAAAAATGCCTAATTTAAAGTAGCAGACTCTCTCACTGTCTGTTATTTTTTGCATATGCATGTTTTTTTTACAAGACCATAACTCCTGAACTGTTAAGATGAATCACACAAGAAAAGACTGAGGGCCAATCAGGAGCTTGTGGGCGGTCTAAACTCAGGGAAGCAGGCTTCAGCTTAAACTGCAGTTTTCTGCTTGGTCCTAGTGCTCGACGATTGTCTGCGTGCTATAGGGTAACATTGTTTTTGAACAGTAAAAACTACAGGGGACCAAAACGATTCTTTGAAGAAATTACATCCGTGGTGATACCTGTTGGTTTTATTGATTTAGTGAGTGACTGTTTCTGTGTCTATGGGTTTCATCTTGTTTATTTCTGCCCCACTGATTTTAGAAATATTGGAATGAAATCTGGTTTAATTGCAACAATCATTATGATGGTAAATTAGAAGTATAAAACATGCGATAAAGCAGATGATGATGTCTCTACTACCTGGGTCTCCGATGTCATGAGGCACCACGTTTTTGGTCTTGACAGGAGAATACCGGCCGTTCATCAGATGCAGCCTCTCTGTAGGATCCTGCTGAACCACACTACCGGCTGAGGGGAGACAGAGAGGTTAAACTACAGATCCATAAGGTTGATAGTGTTGAAAAGTGACAGCTGGGTTACAGGAGGCGCACTAGGATTTCACTCACCAATGTCATATTGCACACTCAAGGCGAGTTTGGGCCACAGCATTATAAGTGCAAAGGAGGCGTAGAAGTGCACGTCATATGTGTTGTACATTCTGTATTCTTGACCTGGAACGGAGGGTAAATGCTTTATTTCATCTGCAAATGTCCAAATTTTCCGGAGATTTATCTGCATTAAAACAAAAACGTGACTTGCTCGTCATCCCCGACTAATAATCTCCCCCATGCTTACCTTCTAGGTAAGCAAAACGACCGTACTCCTTGACCAGAGCGGGCTGAGCTGGCAGACCCCCATCCTCACTTCGCAAGCCGCCGCTGACGTCAGCGTCGTCCGACAGCTCTGTCCACACAGTTCCTCCGTCCGCCACGAAGTACAGCTCATTAAACAGGGCCGACTTGTACCAAGACGGAAGCAAACTGGGGACACAAGGGAAACGTGAGCCGGAACAAAAAAAAAAACATCTGTAGTACTTCACTGAAATTGGGATTTTCATCCTAAGATGGTAACATAATTTCCTACACATCTATGGGGATGACTGCTAACCTGATAGTTTTCCAGCAGATAGGCATTTGGTTTTTTGGTTTTTTCAGTGTGCTATAGTGGAAAGTTGGGTTGAAGGAAAATGTTTGATAAAAAAAAAAAAAAAAAGGATAACTGCATGCTTGAGGTGAGGTATCACTGATTCAAGAATTTGGGTATTACATCTTTATTCAGTGCCTATGGGATTCTCACTAAGACTCTGAAAACTTCATGGGAGTTTGCTAAAGAAAACTATTTCCAATTTTTCTCCATTCTTCTTATCTGCTCCAACTATGTCTTTCTGCTTAGCATCTTTGTTACTTAGCCCATTCCTATTGTTTTATTCTTTTCCCTTGTTATATTGGTAGGAGTTGCTTGTTTCTCCTAACCTGGCAGGAAACAGACTGATATGTGTAGAACTGAGTTGAGATGTATTTTATCAATCTAGGATGACTGCCATTCGGTCTGTCGGTGAAAATGAGGGACGTTTAGTACAATACTTTGAGCTGATTAGGTAACGTGTCAGCTAGTACCCGCCTTCCATAATACCCTTTCAGCCAATCGTAAGAGTGCTTCACTTTGCTCCTTTTTTAAACGGGAAATTGTCACTATTTTAGCTAAAACTGAGTCCTCCAGCGTAGCCATGTTTGTGATGCCCCGGCAAGGCCCTTCAGAATGTGGTCATTCTTACATGTCCCGCCCCAAAAACACTTCTGGCATGTCATTGGTCCGACTCGCTGCTTGTTACGAGATGGATGTATTAGCGGGAGTCTTTCAAGATGGATTTGTTGTGAGACTGAAAAACTTAAATCTCCCGACATTCCATCTTATAGCGCAAGGTTATGTGTCTCCCCTTAATATGTAAAATATCAGATTGACCCAGTCTGGTGTTGGACTGAGCCAGCTCCAATGCCGCTGTGTTTGAGTCTGGATTGGTGCTACAGTATCTAGCATAAGTTTTTGTCCAACTCTAGCCAAGTTTGCCGCTTTAGAGGAGAAGATAAAAGTAGATGAGCGACCAAATAAGGACGGAAATATCTCACAATGTGCAGTGATCATCTTGGGGAAAAATGCCATCTTATTGGATGATCCTAGGAGAAATGCTGAACCTAGACACACATAATGAAGCGCACTCGCCTGTAACCGTTGAAACATGTTTTCATAGCAGCGATTAAAGGTCATCCAGCAGCCAGGTTTCTCATATCTGTGAAAAAATGTTTTACAATCCCATCTACAAGGCTGTAAAGCCGTTTGACAGAAAGCGGAACGTAATTACAGAGTAATTTAAACCGCTGACACCATAACAACCTTATATACTGGATTGTGCTGACAAGAACCCTGCAGCACTCAAGACATGGGTTAGAACTGTTGTAATCCTTGTATTTCTTCACTCAAGAACCAACAATTCAGGATAAAAAGAATAAGGACCTTTAGTGTTGCCTCTAATCTTGAGATTCTTTTTTTTATCTAAGGTTCTGAACCAAGTTAAGTTTTCAATATTCTTATTATTTTTTAGCTGCATCTGTCAAAATGTTGCAACTAAATTACCTGTCTTGTAAAATGGGCTCCTGCCACTTCTCAATGGTCTCCTCCCACTGTTTGTAGTGTGTCAGCGCATAATGACTGAGAGAGGGAGAAGCATCTCCTTCGCTTCCAAAAAAACGAGCATATCTCCTGCAGAGAACAAAAACAATGTCGGGTTAGTTTGATGAAGTTCAGGGATACAGATTAGGGAGAAAACATCTGAATTAGTAACGAGAAAAAACACCCTAATCTAGACCATGTGAATAAAGGTAAACACTAGTGGGCTCCTCTGAGAAGGACAATAAAGCTAACATGGGAGGAAGAATGTTTTGTGGATGTGATGTTGGAGCTCAACAGCCAAACCAAGTCCGTTTGTTACACAAAAAAAGACGACACTTAATAATAAAAAAAAAGATTTAATGCTTAGCAGGACTAAAATGATATAAAAACATACTAGGAGATCTTTGAGCATTTTTTTTTTTACATTAAAATACAGAGTACATAGAAGCCAGGTGAGACAGCGCAAAGACGACAGTTTAAGCAGCAGCTTAAACTGGAGCAGGCTTGTGTAAAATGATACCAAGTAGGAAAGACATCAGCAATGACTGTACAGACACTATAGACGTCCAACAATTTTAGCAAAATATATACATCTCCTTTTAGATAATTTGTCCATAGATCTACAGTGAGAATTACTGAACAGTGGAAGCATTCAACACAGCTTTCAGTCTATAGAATAAATGTCCAGTTTCTCAGATGGTTCCATCAGTCAGTTAGAAGTAATAGGAATAAAACAGTCTATATCTTAGTCTATATCTAAGAAACAGAAGTAATCATGTTTGGACCAAAGAGTGTTTAAAGTTAGCACGCAACTTCAGTTAATACATCTAGAAAACACCAATCAGGATCAAAACCTGGGTGTAGAGATGGACAGAGGCAGTAACAAGGTCAGACATCTATCACCTAAAGAACTTCTTCAGGATTAAATTATTAATGTCTCAGCAGGACCATGAAAAAAAACATTATGGATTAATCTTTAATAGAATTGACCACTACAACCCTGTCTTCAGAGGTCAATCAGACAGCTGCAGGTGATCCAGAATGCTGCTGCCCACATCATCACCAAAACTATGAAAGTGGAACACACCACCCTATTTTAAACTTCTTAATCGGCTCTCTGTATATCATAAAACAGACTTTAAATTACTTCTGTTAGTCTATAAATGACTGGCTTAGCGCCAAAATACTTAACAGACTTGCTGTCAGTGGATCGAACATTTAGACCTCTAAGGTCTTCTGGCTCAAGTCTACTCTGCATACCCAGAACTGAACATGCTCCACTAATCTGGAAGAAACCTCACAGAAACTTATTTTCTGGATTTAATTGAATTAATGGATTTAATTACTTTAAATTCAGGTTAAAAACTTATTTTGTTAGAGCTGCCTTCGACTGTGCCACCTAAACATCATTAGTTTTATTTTTATTGTCTAATGTCTTTAATTTTTTTTTCTTTAATAATCAGATTTTCTTTTTCAATCGTCATGCAATGTACCTTTTCCTATGTTTTTTCCCATTATGAACTGCACATGAAATAGTCTTGCTACTGAAATGTGCTTCATAAATAAAATTAGCTATATGTCTCAGTTAGCTTGCAACAGAATAGGCGGGAAAATTATTAATCAATTAACAAAGTTGGTTTTGACCAATCTAAAGGCCATGTCATACCTTGACGCTTGGAGGGCTGGTTATACTACCGCAGCAGTGTGTTGCAGTGAGCTTGTCGCAGGTATGATGCAGATGTGGTCTGCGCTATGTTATTCAACGCCACAACGCAAGAGGGAAAATCACGAACTACCTGTGAGTCTAGATACGGCCGAGGCGGTGAGGAAGTGGAAAAAAAGCAAGGGGCAAGTTTGTCTGACAACGGAGGGACATGAGGGAGAAAAAGAGTGGGATCCAGGTGGGAAAAGAGTCCCAGCATTCTCAAGCACCTCGCTCTTCTAGCTGGTCCGTCTTAACGAGTCGTTTTCCACAATGGCGGTTTTACAAACAAAACAAGATGTAGATTTGACCAATCAGAGGCCTCCTGTCTGCGGCACTGTCTGCAGTCACCTACAATTTGGGAGAGGTGCAGCAGAGTGTCTGCGGAGGGAGCAGGGACGTCTCTGCGTTCACTGTGACACCTACACAGACGACCTAGTTTCGAAGTATAAATCAGCCTTTAGACAGTGTACTGTATGCCTGACATATGAAAAATCTGGAAAAAACGCTGGCATAGGATAAGTTATGTGTACGTTTCGTATAGGTTATTAACGTGCTGAAGCTCGCTGAAACACCCTGAAACACGTCAACGTACGGCAAACATACGAGTAACTTTTGCATAACTTATCAAGAACTTAACTCCAATGTATATATCGTGTTCGTCCTTTTTGTGCAGGTCAGGCGTCCCCGGGCACATTGCTGTCCCCCTCAGGACACTGGCTTGTGACATTTCATGGGCATTACGCTGCCATGCATTCTGCATAAGTTAGGCTGTCGTTGGACAGGAGTTCTGGACTTTTTATGAACACACTATGTATGCGCCCAAAACTGAAAAAATACGCATTCGACAGATACCTGTTAAATCACCAAATATGGAAATATAGCTGTAGAAGAAGATATCTGAAACCTGTAGCACAGTGACACATAGCCACATGAAGTTGAAACCCTTTTCTTACAAACTGCACTAAATTAGAAATGTCTCACATAGGGCTGCAACTAACGATTATTTTTGATTAAACCGCCGATTAATCCATTAATTATAAGACAGCAAAAGGTTCCTTAAAGAAGACTTTTTACTAAATTAAAGCAGGTGAAACTAAAACTTTTCCACTAATGGAGTTCTGGATAGAGCATATTGACTGATGAAAATATTTTTTTAAATCTTAAAAGCAAAATATTTACATATTTTTACAATTTTGATATAATTACTGCTCCAAGTGGGTTACTCTGTCAGCTAAAGGCATGTCTCAGAGTTTCTATACTCCAGTTAACGATTAATCTATTATTAACTTAGTTAACGATTATTTCAACAATCGATTAATCACAATTATTCTGATTAATTGTTTCAGCTCTAGTCTCACTCTAATCCATGAGCTGCAGGAAGAAAAAAAGCTCATAAAGAATGTGAAGCACAGTGGTGGAGAGATGATGATCTGGGCTGGCCTTTTCTAATACATCTTACGACCTTAAACCTCGAAATGTTATTTTTCTCCCCCATTTTTTTTCTTCTATAAAATATTACCTGATGTGTTCCCTCTCCCTGGAGCCAAAGGTGATTTTAGGCATGTCCCAGGCCAGGCAGAACTCCAGGCTGTTAAGTTCTTGAGCCTTCACCTGGCAGCTAACAGCTAACGCAGCTGCTACCTTCTCCCCCTTCTCTGTGGGTGTGCTGGATCCTGCAGAAGGTTAAAAACAAACGGCTTCACTGCTTCCATAAAATCTTTTTTACTATATTGAAACAACTACAAAGGACAAAGCAGCCAAAGCAAATACAGTTTCCCCATTTCTGTGTTTACCAAGTCAACTACTGACCTGTAGGGGAGTCCAGCCTTCCGTCTGTGATCAGGTCACTCCACAGGCCGCTGCAGGTTCCCTTGGGACTAAAAGCCGTCTGGTGACTCACCTCCCTTTTGTCCTAGTGCATTTAAAGCACACAGGTTTTTTGTTTAGAACTTGCTCATTAGGCCCAACCCAGGTCCCTACATCAAGGTATGCCCAGGATTTAAAATGTAACAGTAAATGAGGCCAGATAGGAGGCTCAGTCGCTCCATCTGTTGCTGCACAGCCAAGTCCTTTGGTGGCCATTTATTTCATAAATTTAAAACATTACTGAAGCTCTAATAGTATATATGTGAAATATTTTGTGGATAAATAACCTGCTCTCGTGCTGCGATGCACAGGGTGTAAGGGTTGACTGGGGTGCAGTGGTGCAGCAGGACTCCAGACACCGCTTCCCCATCCTTCTCCAGGTGGAACGGCTCGTTCCAGTGGCCGCCGCTCTTGTCGTTGTTGTCTCCGGATCCGTTGACCATTGTAAACATAATGGAGACATCTAGATCGTAGTCGTTCTTGTTCTCTATGTCCCACACAAATACTGCTACGGGGAGACTGGAGTCCTGAGGAGGAGGAAACCACACGGAACATGCTGCTGTCAAACATGGCATACGGCTACTGAACAAATCTATTTGTTCAGAGAAGGGAAAAAAAAAACATTAAGACATGGTTTTAATGAAATAAAAACAGTAACACAGTTACTTTTAAAAGGAGTGAACAAACTTCCTTTAACATAAAGACTAATTTCTTGTAACCACTACTATAAATGGGAAAGACTAACCGGGGCTTAAGAGCGGGAGAGATTCGTAGACCTTCATAATAAGGAAACAGCTTAAAACAATAATAATCAGCTCTTCAAATTACTGATGCCTATGTTATATGTTTTAAAATATTTCACAAACAATAGAAGTCTGGATAAGGACCCAAAAGTCTTCACATCGCATACCTTTTAGGAAAGAAAGCCTGTGTTCACTCATCTGCTTCCTCATAGAAAGCTTCAGAAATCTTTGGAAATGAACTAAACAGATGTCACCGAGTGCTTTTACTTCCAAGTTCTTAAGAAGGATTCAATAACATGTACCTGTTGTTCATGATTCGTTTTTTTCTTTTAACTCTGCAACAGTGCTCCCTTGAAAGTTGGTATTACCTTAAATGCAAATGACCTTGTTAAATAAGAAAAAGAAGACAACATCTGAAGATACAGAGTTTGTTACACTCCTCTGAGAACCTTAACCTTGCTCTTTGCACAGATTCGACCAAAATTAAGCATTCCAGCAACACTTAAGGTACATTTGTTGCAAGGCAAAGGACCGGTATGTGTTGTGAAGAACTTCATGTCTACTAAGTACGATAAAGGATCTGAGATGCTGTGGGTCTGCTTCCCTTGCAGAGGCCCTGAAAACCTTAATACACGACAAAGCAACATGATTTCATTTGACACGGCTGGAGTTATTAGATGATAAAAACCGGGTACATTCTGCCATAAAAGTAATATAATCTTGACAATCAGTCTTAAAATCAAAACAATCCAGAACATACAGTGGGGAAAATAAGTATCTGAACACCCTGCTATTTTGCAAGTTTTCCCACTTAGAAATCATGAAGGGGTCTGAAATTTTCATTGTGGAGTTAGGAAGCTGAGACAGAGGCACTTCTTGCAAGAAATAAGGTTCAAATGTATTTAACGTCCTCAGATGGAGAGTTAGGGCTCCAACTGAGGCAATCCTCAGCACATACATTTATACCTTAAAATTTCCCAACACACGCACACTCCCCTCAGGGCAACCAACCCACCCCCTACAAAGAACTTTCTCAGACTTGAACATTGAAGCAAAACAACTTGAGTTCATCAGGGCCATTCCCTGTTAGGTTAATATATCTTTCACTGGCCAGATGGATCTCCTCAAAACAACAGTCATCCCCTGTTGTTTTGAGGAGGCTGTGTAACTTATCTCTCATGACCTTCGTTTGGAGCCTGAGAGGCTAAGAACAGACATATCTCAACATTTGTTACTCCACATCATCATAGGTGCATGTCCACTAAGAGACATAATCTAAAAGAAAAAATCCAGAAATCACAATGTATGATTTTTTTAACAATTTGTTTGTATGATACAGCTGTAAATAAGTATTTAAACACCTGTCTATCAACTAGAATTCTGACCCTCAAAGACCTGTTAGTCTGCCTTCAAAATGTCCACCTCCACTTCATTTATTATCCTAAATTAGATGCACCTGTTTGAGGTCGTTAGCTGCATAAAGACACCTGTCCAGCCCCATACAATCAGTAAGAATCCAACTACTAACATGGTTAAGACCTAAAGAGCTGTCCAAAGACACTAGAGACTAAATTGTACACCTCCACAAGGCTGGAAAGGGCTAATGGGAAATTGCCAAGCAGCTTGGTGAAAAAAGGTCCACTGTTTGGAGCAATCATTAGAAAATGGAAGAAGCTAAACATGACTCTCAATCTCCATCCGACTGGGGCTCCATGCAAGATCTCACCTCATGGGGTCTCAATGATCCTAAGAAAGGTGAGAAATCAACCCAGACCACAGGAGGAGCTGGTCAATGACCTGAGAAGAGCTGGGACCACCGTTTCCAAGGTTACTGTTGGTAATACACTAAGACTGTCATGGTTTGAAATCATGCATGGCACGGAAGGTTCCCCTGCTTAAACCAGCACATGTCAAGGCCTGTCTTAAGTTTGCCAATGACCATTTGGGATCCAGAGGAGTCATGAGAGAAAGTCATGTGGTCAGATGAGACCAAAATAGAACTTTTTGGTCATAATTCCACTAACCGTGTTTGGAGGAAGAAGAGTGATGAGTACCATCAAAAGAACACCATCCCTACTGTGAAGCATGGGGGTGGTAGCATCATGCTTTGGGGCTGTTTTTCTGCATATGGGCCAGGGCAACTGCACTGAATTAAGGAGAGGACAACTGGAGCCATATATCAAGATTTTGGGGAACAGCCTCTTTCCCTCAGAGCATTGAAGATAGGACGTAGATGGGTCAACATGGAAGCGCAAGGTAAGAAAAGTCAATGAGTGGCTCCATAAGAAGCATATCAAGCATCATGCTTTGGGGGTGTTTTTCTGCACATGGGAGAGGGCCACTGCACTGTATTAAGGAGGACGACCGGGGCCATGTATTGGGAGGTTTTGTGGAACAACCTCCTTTCCTGTGTTAGAGCATTGAAGATGGGTTGAGGCTGGGTCTTCCAGCATGACAATGACCCAAAACATACAGCCAGGATAACCAAGGAGTGGCTCTGTAAGAAAAATATCCAGGTTCTGGCGTGGCCTGGCCAGTCTCCAGACCTAAACCACATAGAGAATCTTCGGAGGGAGCTCAAACTCTGTTTCTCAGCGACAGTCCAGAAACCCGACTGATCCAGAGAAGCTCTGTGTGGAGAAGTGGGCCAAAATCCCTCCTGCAATGTGTGCAAACCTGGTGAAGAGCTACACACTGGAAACATTTGACGATCTAGAAATAAGTAAAAAAAATCTTAAATTAAATAGCACTTCTTTTAAGAAAAAATTACTTGTCTAGATGTCGATCTTTGTCCAGTGCAGAAAACATTTCACCTCTGTAATTGCAAACAATGGTTACTGTACCAAATATTAACATTTAAATACTTATTTACAGCTGTATCATACAAATAAATAGTTTTAAAAAAAATTATATATTGTGATTTCTGGATTTTGTTTTCTAGATTATGTCCCTCCCAGTGGACATGCACCTACAATGACAACTTCAGTCCCCTCCATGTTTTATAAGTGGGAGAACTTGCAAAATAGCAGGGTGTTCAAATACAGATTTTCCTCACTGTATAACCAAAGAGAAACTCCTAAGGATTCCCCTCTCTCTCCCTCTGGTCCATCATTGAATTGCCTAATGTTATAATGTTAATAGGTAGATTCCTATTGGGTAGAAGAGGACGTTGAAAGTATTACCGGGTGCATCATCAATTGTGTCACTACATTAATAATGAAAGATTGGATTCTTCTGATTAGTCAAAGTGAAATTATGCTGGTTTAATAAAGCATGCATCTATTCTATTGAACAGATCATTAGTGCTGCATTTATGAAATAAATCACTTTTTTGTGTTATCTTTACTGAATCTCGTGTAATCCCCTGTAAAGTGTAACTAAAGCAATTTGAGGAGTGAGTCAGACCCCACTAACCTTGTAATCATGGGGGATGATGGGGGAAATCTGCCTGCAGGTGAGGGTGACATTCTGGCCAGGCAGCTGGTAAACAGTCCAGGCGCGGGGATACAAGGCGTGATAGAAGGCGTACTCCCCGCAGTAGCCCCAGTTCCAGCCTTGCAGCGTTGGCGGACGCTCCACGGACAGAACCTGCTGGTAAACCGTTTGTCCTCCGCGGCGCAAGCACACGGTGAACTAGAAAAAGAAAAAGTTTCACCATGCTGTCGATTTAAAAGTATTGAGCAATTTTTGAAACATGCTTCTGACAGCAAGCCTGAACCAGAGTGTGTCTCCAGTTGACTTTCAAGCCAAACCAGTAGCGGTTGAGAAGAAGACAAGTTTTTCCAGTCCCAGACAGTCACCTGGCTACCATCCTTCAAAACAACCCCATTAAGGACAATCAGTCCATAAGGACTTTCTCCTATAAGAACTTTCGCTTTTCACCTAAATAAATAAAAATATTAAAACTATTGGCTAATTTTGTCAAGCTGGCTCAGGATGTTTAAAAAGAAGAAGAGAAGACGGATTTTTTTCTCTGTAGGACAATGCCCCTCTCCTAGCATGAACAGAACATGTGGTAAATCGCCAGCAAAGATCTTTATGATCCTGTTTAAACATGAAGGAGAATAAATAACCCTTTTATCGCTTTGTTCTTTACAGAGCAGCGCTACAGTATTGACTTGTTACAAAACCTGGGTTGCTAACTGCAGTATCAATACAGCTTTGAAGTAATACTATGGGTATCCTTCAGTTTCCACAAACCAATTGAAGTGAAGCCACCCAGTCAATTAATTACAGAGACTAATTAGCAATAAAATTGGAAGTTGTTTGCATTTGTTAAGCTTGGAAAAAAGCTTGCAATGCTTCATTTATAATATACTCCTTGTCGTCGTCTCCAGCTTCATCCAGGACGTGTCGCTGGGGCAGCAGTCTCAGTAGAGACTCCCAGACTTCCCTCTCCATAGACACCTCCTCCAGCTCTGCTGAGGGAACCCAGAGGAGCTCCCAGGCCAGCTGACAGTCACAGTAACTCCGTTGTGTCCTGGGTCACCCCCTGGGTTTCCTCCCAGTGGAACATGCCTGGAACACCTCCTATGGGAGGCGTCCAGGAGGCATCTGAAAAAGATGTCAGGCCACCTCAGCGGACTCCTTTCAACGCGGAGGAGAAGCGGCTCTACTCTGAGCCTCTTCCAAATGACCGGCTCCACACCCTATCTCTAAGGGAGAACCCAGCCACCCTGCAGAGAAAGCTAATTTCAGCCGTTTGTATCAGGGATCTTGTTTCTTTAGTCATGATCCAGATTTTATCACCATCGGTGAGAGCAGAGTGAGGAGTTCAGTCATCCGGAAAGGACTCAGAGTAGAACCGCTGCTCCTCCCCATCGAGAGGAGCCAGTTGAGGTGGCACGGACATCTGATTAGGATGCCTCCTGGACGCCTCCCCTGGTGAGGTGTTCCAGGCATGTCCCACTGGGAGGGAGATCAGGGGACGACCTGTGACACCTATGAGGGACTATGTTTCTCTACTGGCCTGGGAGCACCTTGGGATTCCTCCCCGGGAGCTGGCCCAAGTGGCTGGGGAGAGGGACGTCTGGGCCCTCCCCTACTGATGCTGCTACACCCGCGACCCGACCCCGGATAAGCGGAAGAAGATGGATGGACGGTGAGAGTAGGAATGTAGACCAACTTCAGTAAATCAAGCCTTTGCGATTTGGCTCAAACCGCTGCAGGTCTGCATTACAGCCTCAGCCACACCAATCCGTCTATCGATCTCCTGCTCCACTCTCCTCTCACTCTAAGACCCCAACATACTTTAACTCCTCCAATTGAGGCAGCCATCTTTTTCCAGTGGAGCCCAATGTCCTTGGATTTGGAGGAGCAGATCCTATAGTTGATGTAATAATATAATAAAATCATGCTTCATTTTTTTTCACCCTCTTGTTTCTGTACATTATTGTCTTTACCCGCTGTGTATGCGCTAAAGGGATCAGACACCACTTCACTCGCACCCAGCCTGATCGTGTCCCTTATATTTTTCCCACCGTCTGTGGAAAGCGTGGGTTTTAAAGGAATAGTACACCCAAAAACATGATTAGCCTTCATTTTCTACTCTACACCTCCATGCTGAACAACACTCTGTGGAGTACTTTTTGATATCTCTTCAAATGCATCTGGAGATCTGGGATTTTGCTGTCTGCCGACATTCAAATAATGGAGGTCTATGGCTCCGAGACAGAAAGGTCCACAAAAGTCCACAAAATCCGTCAATATTCCTCCATACTGTTCAGCCCAATGTAATCCAAGTGTCCTGAGTGGGTAGCATCCAGAATTTACCTCAAACGGGGTCATTTAGGAACGTTTTAGAGCCTAAACAGTAGTGTATAGGATTTCCTATTAGCGCACGACGCCACGATTCTACCTGGAAGCCGGCAGACCAAACCAGCGATTCAGCTCGCAAAGAACTCATGCTCTTTCCTCAACACCTGAAGTCCTCAGACATTTTTCTTTTCGTTGTTTCTTTCTTTGCACAGGTAAACAGCACATTTCTTCTTCTACGCTTGCATTATCGGCAGAGCAGACGCTGAATGCGACTTCCTTCCGGTTTTTCGTCTGTCGCTTCTGAGAATCGCGTGAGCGCCGCAGCATGCGGCAGCTTTCAGGAAATCCTATACACCTACTGTTTATGCTCTAAAACATTCTAAATGACTTCGTTTCGAGTAAATTCTGGATGCTACCCACCAGGACACTTGGAATACATTGACCAGCAGCAGTATGGAGGAATATTGACACGTTTTTTGTGGACCCTTTTATGGACCTTTCGCCTCTCGGCGCCATAGACCTCCATTATTTGAATGTCAGCAGACAGCAAGAAGCTTCCCAGATCTCCAGATGCATTTGAGATATCAAAAAAGTACTCAGAGTGTTGTTCAGCATGGGGTGAGTAGAAAATGAAGGCTAATCATGTTTTGGGTGTACTATTCCTTTAAAGTCAACTTTTACATTACCAAGTTGAAATAACTTTTACTGACTTGACGTAGAGAAGAAAAAACTGTTAGTGTGCTGAACTGTTATCCAATAAGTCAGACATTATTTTTACTCCATACAAAAGGATTAATACAAGGGAATCCAAAAGGTGAATTGCTAAATCAATAGATTTTAACTGTTACAACTAAACTATTTGGTTTACTCTAAGTTTAATTCTGAGGAACATAATAACAAACCTGATTTCTTGTAATTTTTACCCCTAAAGCATCTCTGCATGCTATAGAGATGAGAGTTCTCACCTCAATAGTAAGTAGTTAAAGTCTTTTACATGGATATCTTTTCATCAAGGTCGGTGTGCTGTTAGGTACCTGATTGGCGATAACAGTTTTGTAGTTGTACATCCCAGGGTTTAGCTGCCATCTGCAGAACTCCCCCCTCCAACCCCTCGTAATGGTTCCGCCTCCAATACCGCCGAGAGGAGCACCTGTACCAGCAGGTGGTGGGGGGAAATATGAGAAATTATGAGTTAATAGGTAATCGAGCACTACATAAAAAAGAAAGAACATTCAGGTTTGCATAAGCCGACTTCTGCTCCGCAAAAGAATTAAATCAGGTGAGTATTATCAAATGATTCTTTTGCCTCCCACTATTACCAGCAAAAATGTAAAATTTTATTTACAGTTGGGAGGTAGGTGATTAAGTCAACATTTATTTTGATAAAGCAATTAATCCTTAGCCACCAAACTTAATCACTCAAACTAACGTTGACCAATCAGCTTGCAATATTTAAGGCAGTGGTTCCCAAAGATTTTCTTCTGGGCCCCCCTTTGGATTACAATAAAATATCCACGCCAAGGGGGGACATATAGCTGTAACGGAAACCAGAGCTGCCGAACTGATAGCCGAACCCAAACAAACATGGCAGCGCAGGAGGAGGACGCAAGCATAGCTGCTGCTAAAAAGAATCTGCTTTTGATTGATAAATCAGCCTCAAAACAAAACAAAATGAGGACTTTTTGATCAGATCTAAAATTACCCAAAAAGACTTGATTAGATTGACAATATTTTCCTTTGTTATGATGACTCCCTACAACAGCGTTTCGTTTTGTTTTTCATGCGACTCCTCCTTTAAGACTAGATTTGTGGGGAACATGATTAAAAGTTGTCCCGTTTATAGCTTATCCGGGCTGAGAGCTGTGGATCGCTGCAGCTCCTCACGAGTCACCATATCAACTGACCTAATAATAGCAAGAAACTGTGCATCCAAATCAAACTGACCATATATCTGCCGCAAAGGCAGCGCTCGAAACATGTCGATGAAAGGAGCCTTCTTCTCCACCTGGGTTTTCTTGTACCACCATTTAAGATACCTGGAAAACATGCAGAGGTAGAGTGAGTCACAGAGTTATAACCAGGGCAGAATTATTTGCTTTTAACTAGCCTGCACCGTTAATAAAGGAACACCATTTCAACAAGCTTGTTCCTGTTTATTGTCTGGGGTTACAGAAGTTTCCAGGCCTTCAGCTCTCTTAGCCAAAGCTGGATGTAAACAAACAGAGAGGCCAAAAAAAAAAGAGGAATTGTGCAACTGTATAAAGAAAGGAGTTGAGCGCAGGGCTCCCACATTGGCGGCTTTACTTCATCTGAGCTCCGGTAATAGTGTGAGACCAAACGCGTGTGTTGAAACGTCACTCTGTGTTTGCCTGGTCAAATATTAATTAGGCAATGTAACAAAAGCTCCCAGGCTGCTTGCAGAGCCTGGAGTCTGAGTCAATAATCTGTTTATACTGCGAGCTCCAAGCTGAAACATGCTGGATGTTCTGCTAATATCCTAAACCAGAAGGGTATTGCTGTTTTTTTTTTTACTTCTCCAGAATGCAGGACACATGCTCAGCATAGCAAATCTGCAGAACTAACAACCCACAACCTCTTTAGGCTACAATTTAACAACAACACACTTAGTGTTCTATTTTTTTATGTGAAAGGTCAATAAAAGAAAACCGGCCCCATTACTTTTACCTTATATAAATATAGCAAACTGACCGATGTAAAAACAGGTGATGAATCAACAGGTAAAAAGTGAAAAAAAAACATTATGATCATTCATTTTATTTTTTAGAGACCTAACATGTTTTGATAGTTTTCAGACCCCTCGCACACGTGGGTCACCGATCTTTATTCACCATTTGCTTACGACGCTAAAAAAAGAGCATTTTACACAACCATGCACGCATTGAATGTCCCGCCAGCACAACTCAGTGACCACCAACGCAGCTAAGTTGTGTAACGCGCGTTTGTTCGGTTAAAATGATCATTGGTGCTACTTTTACTTCAGAGATATTAAAGATTATTTTTAGGTCTTCCAGAGGTTTACCACCTCCTTAATTAAGCTTTGAACTGAAGCAGAGTGGACCGCTTTTTCAGCGCTACTTTAGCGTAGATTTGTGCAACTGTTTTATTTCATTTTGAAGATATAATCCTTTTTTATTCCTTTCTATGACATCACTACATCAACAGTGGAGGCGGCGGGTCTTTTCAATAATTTGCTAAACCTTTAAGATGAAATTATGATGTTATTTTTATTATGGAGAGAGGGAGGAAGAAAAAGCAATATTAGCTTTAAAATAAAAAAATGGCTGCATATATTAGGAACTGTAAAAATATGAATCAGCCTTCAAAATAAACCTGATTCGGTCAATTTCTTGTTTGATGCGTTTGTTTTTCAGGTGTAATCGGATTATGGTTTTATGATACAATCAACTGTCTCTTTTCGTCTTGACTTTGGTGTTTGATCTGGAGCTGTTCTCTAACAAACATCTCCAAAAGGCCTTTACAGAACAGCTGTTTCTCATACAGAGATGAAATAACACAAAGGTCGACACTTATGTTTACCAATCAGATGACTTCTCAACACAAATGGTTGCACAGAAATGTATTTAAGGAGAAAAGTGCAAAAAAGTTTGGCATCAGCCGTTCATTCTGTTCATTTATCAGATAACATTCCACCCAAAATATGCTGAATTCTTTAGTGTGACAAAACGATAATTTGGAGTTCAGCTAGTAGAAATACGTTTGCACATCTGATGACAAGGAGGGCGTGACACGGTTAACTAACAGCAAACAATACTTGTACATAAAGTATGTTCCAGCTCCATTCAGCACGGGATGAATTGTGTTTTTTTGGTCAATGCATGTCCTTTGAAACCTCTGCGGCCTAAAACTATTGTCAGGAAACGTCCGTTTGAAGCCATCGGCGATGGAAACAACAGTCCCCACCCAAGCGTACATCTAAAAACAACGGGTTGTAAAAGCCCTCAGCGAACAGAACAAAAGCTAATGAATTCAAAAGTAATTCTAGACATTGCGTGAAACTTTTATCCCTCGCCTAAACTGAACAGGAGGTGTTTTCTCTGATGCAAAGTTCCTTTCAGTGAACCAGATCTGATGCTATAAATCTAGGCAATAATTAACAACAGCGACCATGGCGACAGAGATACCTGAGACACGCCCTGCAGGACCTCTGCAAGCATCGACGTATGCGTTTTCTTTACTGCAGCAGAAGTGAAGCAAACTTGTGGTGTGAAGTGAACATTTGAACTGTTTTTTTAGGGAACTTGTTGGTTTCTCAGGGAAGCAAAATAAAGAAATGATTAAAAAGTCTCATCAGAATTCTGAGCTCATTGCAAAGAAAATATATTTTATTAATTACAAAGCACATTCTGTCTTCATTAAGCTTTGCTTGGGCCACATTTTGTCAGACTGCAGGGTGGGCTGCTCTAAAGCCCTTGAATGTGCTTACTTTACACAATCACGTGCATTCATGTTGGAAGCTGTGGTGGAGTATTTGTATAGATCACAAATCTATCGACAACCCTTGCACTTTTTTCACAATTCTTCAGATTCCATGATACTTTTGTTTATCATTGGATTTAATTACACATTAGTTACTAATTAGTGACTATTTAAGCCGACTGTTTACGGATATACGGGTAAAGGGGGGTTGAGTATTTTAGAAAACTGATCACCATTATTCTGAATTTAAAATTATATACTGCATTGTGTTGGTCTGTCATTAAAACTGAATAAAATCCATTGTAGTGTGTGTTAACCTGATATTTTAAGATGATTATAGAGCTCTAAAATGAATCTTCAAAGCGATATTATTAAACCAGTCATTTAACGCTTGAGAGGTTTCTTATCCATTTAGAAACCAACTAAACACCCTGAACTTTAGACTAGTAGTTGACCTAGATGTAGACGGATCTCACAGCTTAGCTGATACAAGCTTATTTCATACGTTTAGAGATATCGTTTTCTGAAGAGTCATTATTTCTCAGAGGAAATTTCACTGGTATTACTACATATTTACAATAAAATAAACAAAACTGACATTAATAATATACTAAAACTGCTCAGGTGATTCGTGAGGAGGGGTTCTGAACAGCAGCCTTTAAATCAGGGATAACCGATTAAAAATCAGCGGGGTCCGAATACAGAAAATCATCAACCAGTAAAGGTGCGGACACATTTTTGATTATAATCTGTGACTTTAAACAGAATTTAGCACTGAAATAAAATGAGTTTTTTATGCATCCATGTTATACATTGAATTTTTAAATATAAAAATATAAAAATAAATTGAATTTTTTTCCATTTTAAAATCTAAAGTGTAGAGGACAGCAATTGTTCAGTTTGGTATATAGACAATTTCCTGATTCACACATTTTGTCTTTTTTATGGCTTAATGAGAGCAGCGGGCTTTAGGCTGCTCTGCAAGGCTTTAAACGGAGACAAAGCCATTCTCAAGCACATATCAAGGTGCTCGTTTGTGAGCCATTTTATCAGGCAAAGCGGCGCAAGTGAAATTACACACTGTCGTTGGACAACATGCAGTAATTTATAAATGTTATAAATCAGGTTGGGTCCAGATTAGCCAGCAGGTGGGTCCGGAAGGGACCGCGGTCCACTAATCCGTGACCTCTGCTTTAAACGACCCAAACGTCTCACCTGATTCCGAGGCCCAGGTGATCCAAAACGTTGGACAGCGACACATCTTTCGCCTGAAAGGGTTTCCTCTTCTCTTTGAACTCATGAGCCAGGCAGATCCGCCACCCTTCTTTGGGCACCCTGTGCCCCGATTCCTTAGAGACACACCTGCTCATCAGGTCCATTGTGGACAACTCTCCCCAATCTGAACTCATCTCTGCAAGTTTTCCAACACTAAAGAAAAAAAGTGGTGGATGGAAGCCAGTATGGCTCCACAGAGAGCCACCTTTAGTAAACTAGTCAAGCTTTAGAAGCTGCTTTAAAGACAGGAGAGGTGTGTGTTCCAGGTTCCTCCACTGTCACACTGGACTGGATGAATGGGGAGAACCGGTTCTCCACTCATGGACTCTGGATGGATGATGTTTGGTCTTCAGGGTGGAGTTCTAGAGCCATGTTTCAACATTTATAATCGATGCACCTTCTCCAGGAAGTGCTGCCGGGTTAGCATGAGCTCCTGCAACACAAACCAGACAGGAAAACAACACGTTTAATAAAAAGACACGACTTAATACATCCAATAATCCTTATGGAGAGACAATATATCAAGCAAGCATCTCAGAAATAGCAACACGTCAAGAGTAATTGCAGTATTTACAGCCTGGTTACCTCCTTACTCTACAGATGTTAGCTTAAAGCTGTTTGTTTTGGGGCTGTCGTAGAGCTAAAGTGGTTGCTAGCTGTAAATATTACCTGAAGTTGTGTTAGAAATGTCCCGTGTGAGGGCTTCAACACGATGCAATAAATCTCCGATGTGTTTTCAGAGGTTGTAGCTCCTCTCTGGGAGGAGTTCACTGGATGTAATCCTCCACCGGCCGCCCAGCAGGAGGGCTCATTTTTACCCTTACATTGACTTGCAGGCGCATCCTTCCCTTTAAAACAATCACACACAAAATACGTTAAAATGCTGAAAGTGGTTAAACACGCGCCTGCTGTTCCTATTTATGCTGGTTCGTGTCGGGGAGTTTTATTTTATTTATTTTATAAGTCGTAGCTGAGCAAAAGTAAACGGTGCCTGAGAAATTTGATTCAGGAAAAGGGATATAATGTAAGAATGTGCCTCTACCATTATAATAATAATAAATGTTATATTTACTTGGTTTGAAAAAGTTGTTTATTGAATTTCATCTTTTATGTAATAATTGTTTTTTCTCATCTAGATTGTATCTTATTGATCCTACCAACACGTTTCTTTATTTATTCAAACACTTTGGTTTGACATGATTAAAATTAACAGTCAATCTGCAGATTATTTGGGCAGAATGCATAAACCTTGTGAGATTAAATTTAGAGGCGTGGCCAGAAATCTTTTATAAGGGTGGCCAGGCGATAGCCAATGATAACCTGAGTGGCGGCCGAAAGCAGATAGGCACCAGAACCTCAGGGTCAATCTACACTGTTCAAACAGGAAAATTAACCAGCAATATATCCATGTTTTCTGAATTATGACAAACTATAGTTTCCTACAGCCTTTGCTAAAAGAATAGATGA
Organism: Cyprinodon brontotheroides; assembly: GCA_018398635.1. Classification (NCBI taxonomy): domain Eukaryota; kingdom Metazoa; phylum Chordata; class Actinopteri; order Cyprinodontiformes; family Cyprinodontidae; genus Cyprinodon; species Cyprinodon brontotheroides. The sequence goes on from JAGKQL010000028.1 coordinate 3,908,987, forward strand.
ATATATTTAAACATCTGTTATTTCTACATAAAAGGTATAGTGGATAAAACTCAGTTTTGAGTTTTGGGGCGTAAATATATCATCATTGTCATTACCTACCTACTTGTATCAATAAAAATCTGCATAAAATTTATATTTACAAGCACTAATATCTACATAAATTGATTATTTGATAAGTTTTTATTAATTTTTTTGATTTCACTGAAGACTCCTAGATGACTTGCACATAATTTTCTCTTTACCCCATATAAGACAAAATCTGGTTCTGAAAAGAGCAGTAATTCTGTACCTATCATCTTTGGTGTTAGTATAATTATGGGTATAGTTAACCACAAAAATGTTTTGAATATTCCACTTGAGAGTATTACTGCTGACACCATCTGTAAGAGAGGGGAAAAATGGTAGGGGTGGCCACAGGGGTGGCCAATGATTAGCTAAGTGTGGCCATGGCCACCCCTGGCCCCCCATTTAGCTCTGCCCCTGATTAAATTTCCTCTAACACAGGGGTCTTCAATGTTTTACAGGCCAAGGGCCCCCAAAATGATGGTGAGCTGGAGCAGAGACCCCCTAATTATTGTATGAAATTGTGTTATATCAATCTGGTCCTATAGTCACTCTATTACATATACAGTAATAACTAAATAACTAAACTATAAATAAATAACTAATAACTAAAGTTATTTCTCCCTGGGATTATTAAAGTATATCTGATTCTGAATTCTGGGTGATAGGACAGGTGTTGTGAATGAAAACAGTGCCCAGCTTGAAAGAAGTGTGTGTGTCGCTGAATGTGTGCATTGATGACTGAAAGACATCTTCTGCCTCCATTTATCATTTATCTGTTTATCTGTGTTGAATTCGTGATAATGGCTATTTAAAGAGGGGGGAATATAAAGAAAAGTCTAATCAACCAAAACTTTTGCGACCCCCATTCAGGACCTCTGTGGACCCCCTAGGGGTCGCGACCCCCTGTTGAAGACATCCGCTCTAGACTTTTGCAAGCACAGACAGGGCCAAATTTGGGATGATGTGGAGCTGTAGACTAGATTTACGATTGAATAATAGGAAAACTAAATTTGATTTCATTTGTTTGAAATTTTTATATATTTTATGTACAATTAAAATACATACTTGATTGTATTCAATTTCAATTCAATTCAGTTTATTTATATAGCGCCAAATTCACAACACATGTCATCTCAAGGCACTTTACAGTTCAAATCCAGATCATACAGTCAAATTGATACAAAGTTTCTTTTATCTAAGGAAAACCAGTTGATTGCATTGACTCATTGACTCAAATACAATCCCCCACACTAAGCATGCTTGTAGCCACAGTGGAGAGGAAAAAACTCCCTTTAACAGGAAGAAACCTCCAGCAGAACCAGGCTCAGTGTGAGCGGCCATCTGCTGAGGCCCACTGGGGTTCAAGGAGACAGAAGCAGAGATACAAAAGCAGCTGTCAAAAAGGCGGCCCCGCCCAGGAAAACACACACAGCCAGGCAGACGAGCTCCAGCGGCCAGCTCCCATGCCAGAGGACGGTAAGAGAGCACATCCACTCAGTCACGTCAGAGAAACAGGACCACACTGGAAAACAGGCCGATCTCCAACATCTATAAACAAGGGTGTTGGATAGAAGCAGCACAGCTGATATTTCTCTCAGGATGGAGTCACAGCCAAACAGGAACAGACGAGGCAAAAGCTACTCTGAGGGAAAAGCAGAGAGAGCAGAACTGTTAGAGATTGAACTAACAGATTCTGCAGAATAGGAGAGAACAGAGATAGAATGAAGCAGAATGATGAAATGGGGGTCCCTATGTCCTCCTCAAAAGTCTAAGCTCATAGCAGCATAACTATAGAGATAGCTCAGGATAACCTGAGCCACCCTAACTATAAGCTTTATCAAAAGGAAAGTTTTAAGCCTAGCCTTAAAAGTAGACAGGGTGTCTGCCTCACGGACTAAAACTGGTAGTTGGTTCCACAGGAGAGGAGCCTGATAACTACAAAAAGATCTGCCTCCCATTCTACTTTTAGAAATTCTAGGAACCACTAGTAAACCTGCAGATTGAGAGAGAAGTGCTCTGTTAGAAACATAAGGAACAATCAGATCTCTGATATAAGATGGAGCTTGGCCATTTAAGGCTTTATATGTGAGAAGGAGGATTTTAAATTCTATTCTTGATTTAACAGGAAGCCAATGAAGAGAAGCCAGGATAGGAGAGAGATATGATCTCTTTTCATTTTCATCAGAACTCTGGCTGCAGCATTTTGGATCAGCTGAAGGCTTTAACTACAGTTTGTGACTTCCTGATAGTAAAGAATTACAATAGTCCAGCCTTGAAGTAAACAAATGCATGGACTAGTTTCTCAGCATCACCCCTGACACAGAGATATTTCTAATTTTTGCAATATTCCCTGTGATGAAAAGAAGGAAATTCTAGAAACCTCTTTGATATGGGATTTAAAATGACAGGTCCTGGATCAAAAATAACACCAAGATTTTTTACTTTATATATCTGAAATCAGTTTAATCCCATCCAAATGAAGTGACTGGCTAATCAGTTTCTTTTTTCAGAGATTCTCTGGTCCAAAGACTATAATCTTCTGTTTTGTCAAGGCATTCAGAAGCAGAAAGTTAAGAGTCATCCAGGTTTTTACTGTCTTCAAGACATGCCTGTAATCTATGTAATGGGTTAGTTTCATCTGGATTTATATAGACAGATATAGCTGGGTATCATCAGCATAACAGTGGAAATTAATCCCATGCTGTCTAATACCTCTACCAATTGGGAGCATGTATAAAGTAAAAGAGAATTGGTCCTAAAGCACTGATCCCTGTGGTACTCCACAGGTAACCTTTGAGCGGCAGGAAGATCTATCATTAACATGAACAAACTGAATTCGACCAGATAGATAAGATTAAAACCAAAGTCTAGTAAGCCGTTCCTTTTAATTCCAACAAAATATTCAAGTCTTTCTAAAAGAATATTATGGTCAACTGTATCAGAATGCAGCACTAAGATCCAACAGGACGCAGCACAGATCAAAGTCCATTATCTGAAGGCCTATGAGAATATTTTTAGTGACTCTTACCAATTGTGAGCTGTTTCAGTGCTATGATGAGCTCTGTGCCAGACTGAAACTCTTTCAAAAAGTTCATTATGGTGAAGTGATCGCGAAACTTGTTTGGCAACTACTTTCTCAAGAATTTTGGATAAGAAAAGGAAGATTGGATAGGTCTATAATTGACCAAGTCATCTGGGTCAAGAGACGGCTTCTAAGCAGGTTTAATTACAGCAACCTTAAAAGCTTTGAAAATCATGGGTAACAGAGATAGATTAATCACATCTAAAATGGGAGGAGGAGATCGTGGAATACCTCCTTAAACAAACCTGGTTGGAAACTTGATCTAACAGAAGGCAGCTGAAGTGCTTAGATGGAAGACAATAATTTTGCTAATTCAGAGAGTTCAACTGGATCAAAGCAGTCTAAACCCCGTTCAGATTCCATGACTACCAGGAATACCCAGTGATAACGATGCTTATGATCTTATTTTTTAATAAGATCAATCTTATTTTATAAAGAACTCTATAAAATTACTAAGCAAGCAAGAGCAGGTGGAATTGATTCTGTTCCACAGAGCTATGGCTCTGGGTGAGCTCTTGGTAAACTGTATAAAAAAGAAATTAGGATTATTCTTATTCTCTATTAATGAGGAGAAGTATGCTGCTCTTTGCTTTACAAAGGGTCCTCTTATATACAGCAGTAAACCATTTTTCCAGACTAGGGAGGACTCTCGCAGGCATGTGGAGCGATATTTTCTCCAGTTTCCTAGCATTTGCTTCAAAGTACGCAAATCTGCATAAAACCAAGGAGCAAGCTTTCTATTTTAACGGTTTTCATTTTCAAAGGAGCTGCGCGTTGTCTAAGGCAACAGGATGAGAGAACTAGAAAACCTATCAACAAAATCATCAACAACCGTGAAGGGGAATAAGCTAAGCTTTGCACTCTGGCAGCAATGCTCTGCACACAGAGGAGAGAGAAAGTGAAGCAGATTCTTTTTAAAAATTTATAACTGCACTATCTGATAAAGATCTACTAAAAATTGAACCTTCTTTCTGGGGAGAGGAGAACTCTGTTAAAGTAATCCTGAAGTTATTAGAAAAGTGGTCAGAGAGACAGGGTTGTGAGGAAATACTGTTATTTCTTCTCACATTCTATGCCATATGTCAGCACAAGATCCAAAGTATGAAGATGAGAATGCGGGACTATTCACATTTTGAACAAAGCCAATAGTGTGTCTAAGATAGCATTAAAGGCCGCTTCTTAAGCTATCACCTTCAATGTCAGCATGGATGTTGTTAAAATCTTCACTATGATGACCCTGTCAGTATTTAATACCAAATCAGAAAGGAACTCTGAAAAACTAAATCTAAAAATTCAGAGTAAGGACCTGGTGGACGATACAAAAGTTACAAAAAGAAGAGAATTTCTTGCCTTGAAATTGGATCAGGGAAATTAAGGGTAAAATGTTCAAAAGAGTTGTAGGTATTAATTGTTTTGGGGAGTAATCAGTAAGTCAGACTGGAAGATTGTTGCTACTCCTCCCTCGCCCAGAAACTTCTGGGGATGTGAAAATTTAAATAGCTTGAAAGGAGTTGCCCCATTTATGCTCACATAATCCCCCTCTTGCTGCACAAACATCATTAGAAAGTTGAATGAAAATAAAAACAAGCTAAGAGTGGTTTACAGTGAAATGCAAATAACTTTTTATTTCACAATACAGTTGCGCTTCTACTGACAGACCCTTCCTTCCTTCCTTCCTTCCCTTCTTCCTTCCTTCCTTCCTTCCTTCCTTCCTTCCTTCTTCCCTTCCTTCCTTCCTTCCTTCCTTCCTTCCTTCCTTTCCTTCCTTCACAGCCAGGCCCTGCTGTCTCTAAACAAATAAAAGTCTGCCCTTAAGTCAACAGAAATACAAACCTACACACAACAAGCCAATCGTCATGGGGTGACTTTTATATGCATCATCAGAAGCCTCAGAGATTTTTTATTGAGGGTTCATTTTTATACTTGAATCCCACCTAAAGGCTTTTCATCTTCATAAAATATATTTCCCCAATAGCCCCACAAATGCAGGGCCGATTGGAGATGGCTCACAGAAAAATGATTATTTCATGTATTTAAAACAAACAAAATATATATCCATTTTTATTCACTTTTTGTTTGAAAACAACACATTTTTAATAGAAATAACTATGTTATTGTATATTATACATATTTTCTCATGGTTTGTCATTTTAGTGCGCAGTAGCGGAAGCAGACGTATTGGTCCATACTCCTTACCAGTTGGTGGCGGTAATGCTCACCTAATGTTTTTGCCAACCGCAATAAAAAAAGAAGAAGAAAAAGCGGAAGTAGGCGGTATTCTTCCTGTTTACTGTAGCTAGAGCGATAGCTGGGTCGTCAAGCTATGCTTAGTTTGCTCAAAGACAGCTTGAAACTAAGCTGAAATACCTAAAAAGGAGAGATTCAGAAATTATGTCCACGTAAAACGTTAACACATTTACTTCAGCATCGCTTTAGTTTGAGGTATGTTAATACAGTTTGCTGTAAAATAAACAAACTTAACTATTGCGACCGAACAAGTTAACTTCTTTTAACGGTCAGAGTGGTAGAAACACAGCGGCTCCTAAACATGGTTGTGCTTTGAATTCGGCTATTTTTTCTTTTTCTTTTTAAGCATTTAGAGATTTATTGAGGTAGCGTCGGTTTGTTTTTGTGAACCGCCCAGATGATCGAAGTGGTGGCCTCCATGGCCCGGGGCCCAGTGTTCCTGGCCGGGGAGCTCCTGGAGTGCCTCATAACCTTCACCAACCCAATGTCTCACCTCTCCACCTCTGCCAGCAGGTAGGATGATAAGCTTGATCCAACATATATGGTCCCCTCCACCCTTTATCTCGGACTCCGCTGGGTGTCTTATGCATTTCTGTTTGTATGCTTCTAATAAAATCAGCTTGGTCTTATCTTTGTTTCATTGTGATCCTCTGAACACATCCGCAGGGGCGGATCTAGGATTCTTGGAGATCAGGAGCTTATCCCTGAGGGTGCAGATGTCAATTTCTTTTTTTGCTGCCTCACACACAAAACGAATACCAAATATCACATGTCACCAAATCCACATGATTTGTTGTTGGTGAAGAGAGGAATAAACACTGTTAAAAACTTTCAGGTAAATGTGTTTTTTCCCATGTTATGAAGGGGGAAAATGGTTATTTCAGTCAGCTAAAAAATATTGTTCCCCCCTCAAAACTCAGGCACATAAGGAACAAATGCTACTTAAAATAACTTAATTTGTTGATGAGGGAGAGGAATAAACACTGTTAAAGACTTGCAGGTAAATGAATTTCTTCCCATGTTATTGAGAGGGAACTGATTATTTCAATCACCTACTCCCCCCATAACGTTTGGAAATAAAGAGCAACTGTTTCCAAATTCCCAAAATTTGTTATGTGTGATAACATATAGTATACTAGAAATGTCCTTAATCCAGTAATCTGTCATATTTTAAACTGGCGTTTAAAAAATCAAAACAAAACAGCGTAAGAAGACCTTGTCTATTTTTTTATTGTACAATTTTTCTAAACAACAGCTGCTGATAAAATTTCATATTATAACATTTAAATGACTATATGAGTTGTTTTTCCTGAGAAATGGATCAGAAGCTCAGTGATAATTGTCACATCCACCAGATGCGCCACTCTGGCTTCAATGCGCGCTCCCGACACAGGGAGGACAGATTTTTAAAGGGGAACAGAATTTCACACTAGACCGGGAAAAAAACTTCTCAAAATCAGTCAAAGCTCAACATACCTGGGACATCAGTCTGTTTAGCAACAGCTGGTGGTCCAGCTTTCTGCTTTTTGAACAAGCTTCTGATATCCATCGATATCTGCCAATGGCCTATCCGTGTCTAAATTTGCTGCACGGAGGCACTCAACTCCAAAAAGCTGGCAGCAACGAGAGTGAAACACTTCTTCTTCTGCATGGTAGCACTACAGGCTGCTTTCCTGCGCAAGCTGCCACTATCTGGTGAATTCCAGTACTGTACATTTTACTTAGATCAGCTCAGGAGCAAGATCCGGGGCTGAAGCCCAGGCAGCAGCCCCCTGGATCCGCCTCTGCATATCCCTTTACTTTAACTTTATCAGATCTCTTTATCTGTGCATTCCTGTCCTGAGCTGTATTCTTCTTGAGGGAATCAGATGTGCCCTCATAAAAATTAAAGGGTGAAAGGGGATGCTTTATAAGCAAATGAAGACAAACCCAGATCACTCTTGTAAGACTGGTTGGAAATAGAAAGGTTTCTGTTGGATCTTATAAACGTTCAACATTTAGCTTCAGAAAAGAAGAAATGGGAGTGAGTAGGGTTGCCGACGTACTTGCCTTATGTCGACGTGTGCTGTGAGAGGCCTTGCTTAGGCAGCTCAACGCTCAAAGTAAAGAAGCCTTTTAACATAATAAAACCTGTGCAGTCGACAACTGAAATCTTGAATGAAAGAAAAGAAGCAGAAAGACATAAAAAAGAACTTATATCTACCCCCATTTTCAACAAAGTAATACTTATTCAACTCAGATAATCACAACCATACAACAAAAAGCACTCCATGCTCATCAATACACAGAAAACAGGCAACAACAACAACAAAGAAGATAAAATTAACTAAACATCAGCCTATCCACTGTCATAGTGACTCATCAAAAAGACCTTCAAGTTTCGATTAAACATAGAATAAGTTTTAGTTCGCTTTAATGCACTAATAAGCTTATTCTTCATATCAACAACTTCAATAGAAATACATCTTTCCATCGTCGCTACTCTGTACCTGTTTGTTTTTTTTAAAATATCAATTACTGTTAAGTTACACTCACTGTCTCTTTTAGAAAATCTATTTTTGATATTGTTTGGTAGAAACTTTTTATGTATCTTAGACATGAATTTAAAAATATTATACTCTATCAACTCATTAAGTTTTAATGTATTTAACTTCATACATATCTGATTTGAGTGATCTCTGTATCCACTTATAACTATAAATTGAAAGTAAATCTTCAAAGCTGCAAATATGCAGCACATTTTCCAGGGAGAATGATTAAATCTGAAATAATTATCTGTCTTTATTGTCCCATATCTTTCATAGGGGGGGGGTGCTACTAACTCTACTAGAAATATATCAATGAAACATCCAGTATGTGTCTAACTTGTCTCCTGTCTGACAGCGAGATGTTGGCGTGGGCCAGTGCCCAGATCCACTGCCAGTTTCACGCCAGTGAGAACAGAGTGGCCCTGCCGTCCCAGGGCAACAAGCAGGACGTCCAGGCGGACAGCGACACGGTGCTGATTCCAAGCAGAGGTGAGCAACATGAATACTATTAGTTATCAGACCTACGGCGTTTGCTCCGTCCTTTTCAGGACTGTTCTTTCTGAAAGGGGATTTTTATGTCTGCAAATTGGCCCAAAGATGAAGATTTAGAACCTGTCACTATTTATATATTTTTGCTTTCATTTCTTGAGGTGAGCGAGGCCAGTGTGTGCTCGACACCCCTCCCAAGATACTATTTTGTGATCTCCGCCTCGACCCTGGAGAAAGTAAAACTTGTAGGTATTTTCCATGAGACTCCCATCATATTTCTATCTTAACATCCTGGGTAGATTTTATATAAATATAGTCTAACAGAGACTTGTATTTTTAGTCCTCTTTCCAATGATGCTCTAAGGCTTATGGCCGTTCGTTTATGCACAGTAAATACAATAAAATCCCCACCTACGCATCTGAGTCAGGTTTAGAGGGTTTTTACTTTATTGATTTCTATCAATAATGTTTCACAGATTCCTACAGCGAGGTGGTTCCCGTAGATGGACCTCCTAGTTTTCGCGGTCAGGCTGTGAAGTATGTCTACAAACTGACCATCGGCTGTCAACGAGTCAACTCTCCAATCAAGTTGCTCCGGGTTCCTTTCAGAGTCTTGGTTCTGCAGGGTGAGATGGTTTCTGACCTCCTTTTTGAGGAAATTCACAAATAATTGTTTTGTTTTATTTAGAATGCAATAGCATTGAGGTTACCTTTAATTTGTATTTCAATCTAACCCACAGGAATGCCAGAGCCTCCGTTTCCTCAGGATGAAGAAGTTTCTCCGTCCAACCCTTTTCTGGAGGAAGAGGAAGCCAGCCGCCGTGATGCGAGGGCTTTAGAGAGAGCCCTGGACATGCTGATGGTCACCACCTCTAGACGATGCCCTCGTAAGCTGCTTTCTCTGTCATAAAGATTTTTATTGGAGCAGGGTTCTGGAAAAGTTTGGAAAAGCTTAATATTGATAAATATATCCAGATTTTCTTATCCTACCGTTTAAAATGTTCTCCTTCCTTCCTTGAACTTGGATCTATCACAGTTAGGCTCTATCTCCCTCAGTTCAACAGGAAACTGTTTAGTCTGACTCTGGATCTATATAGTAACATTTATTTGGATGAAAAATAAAACAGTTTTCCGTCTTTTGGACCTTTTACACATTTCCTCTCCCACCCAGATATGTTTAATATCACCAACACTCGAGGAAAAGTGGCAAAGTTCTGCATCTTCAAGACTGTTTACAGACTCGGAGAGGACATTGTTGGTACTTTTAATTTCTCAGAAGGAGACATTCCTTGCCTGCAGGTGGGTTCCATCTATCCTCATTCCTTCCTCATGTTTCCTCGCTGTACAAGTCTGCTATAACCCTTTGAACGTGTTTCCCAGTATTCGGTGAGCCTTCAGAGCGAGGAGGAGATCCAGCAGCAGTATCAGCGGCGACCCGGACAGGCCATAAGCCTGACTGGACACGGGCGACACCTGGAGTCCTGCCTCCACACAGCCTCCAGCCACTTTTCTCTCCCCGTACCTCTCAATGTTACGCCGGGGTTCAGCACAGATATCGGTCAGTCAGCAGGTCAAACTCCAATGTTTGAGTTTGACATTTCAGTCATAAGTTGTTTTTGTTTGATTTTATAAGTCTCTATAAAAAGAAATTAACTCATAATGAAAAATTTGTTTACATTAAGTATTGTTTTTTTTAAAGAGCTATTTGTATCATTCGTCTCTCAGGGGGGCTGACTGTAGCTTTAATCATTTATTTACATAAAAATAGGGGACACCATGAGCACCAAAGCACAATTAATAAAGATATAGCAGCTTGTTAAATCAGAAGTTCTAAAAAGCTTTGACTTCCTACCTTTGAAGCGATCCTGATGCCTTATTATAAATCCAATCTTAGATCGTTTATATTCCATTTGTTATCCAGCATGTTCGTATTAAAAATATTCCACAATGAGAAATTCACAGTAAAAAGTCATTTTTTACCGTAAGAAAAGTTCAAACCTTATAGCTATTGCTAACTGTCTTGCTAATTATCCTAACTTCGAAAAAAGCCTTTATTTTCCAGTTAGGATATGTCAGGACTCTTTTCGGCCAGTGATTCTCCAGTTTACACAAAAGAGTGAACAAATAGCTCAAAAGAAGCCGCAGCCACAAACAAGCATAGGAGTACTTCTTTGTGCTTCGGCGTAATGGCAAACCGCTAGCCAAACAGTGTATGAGTTATGCTGGGAGCCTGAAAAAAAACGACATGGCAGCATGTACGCAATATGTTTGATTGCCAAACAAGTAGCCAATCCACTTTAGACAGTAGGCAAAGTGGATTGGCTAAAGTTTTCTAGGCACCACCACGGGCAGAATTTAGAGATTTAAACTTTTTTTTTTGGAGAACCATATGTGCAAGAATGCCAGCCATCAATTAACTCATTTGAAATGAATGACTGAATGATTACTTTATTTTGGTTTAAAAACTAAATATTTTTTTTACAAAAGAATCCATCAGACAGCAACTGAAAAAGGAATAGGCTGAAGCCCCAAGACTTATTTTTACGGATCCTGTACCATCATAAGACTAATTCACAATAAAACATTGATACTAATACATAATTACAAAACGCATAATACGTAAAACAAAAAAAAAATAATTGATGAATCTGGACACTTAATTTTTTTTTTTTAAATCCTCTTTCACACCTTTATAACACATTTTAAATTAAAAGTGTGACAGTATCCTACCCAGACAAGTATATAATGAGGCACTAAATGATGATGTCATGAAACTAACTCCGTCACTCTCTCTCTGTTCAGTCACCCTGAGGTGGCGCCTGCACTTTGAATTCGTCACAGCCCGTGAGCCGATGGAACCTCCCACCGTTCTGCAGAACCAATCAGAGGTCACCATCTGGGCTGGGGCAGAGCATGTGGATGTGGATACCTTCAGCTGGAACCTGCCCATCAGAGTGCTGCCGACAAACCCAGCGCTGGCTTCCTACGTTTCTCAGTTTACCGGGACCAACAGTATTAATATCTGAGCGCCAGAGCTGTTTTAAGGACTGATGTGTGTTTGTGTGTGTTTTCCTTTTAAAAATGAAATATATCTGCACAGATGTGCAAATTCCCTAAAGAAATAGGAGAAATGGATTTTCAATTAAAACAAACTGTATTTTGCATGGACTTGGGATCCGTGCAGTTTGTACCTTGCTGCTGGAAACACCTGTAAAGAGATGGATGGATGGAAATGTTGCCCTTTTTTGACTTTTTAAGATTTTGTTTCAATTTCTTTTAGAATATCCCTTTTCTCTTTTTCTGGTTATTTATTTCACAAGTGCTTCATGCTTTGAACAGTTTATTTTTTTTTATTTGAAGCTTGCATTGCTTCTACTAAACGCTTTCTGTTTCAGAGCTTTTCTTTGACCTTGGGCTGAAGCACAAGAAAGTATTAAAAATGTGAACTCAAATTTTATATTTGTTTAGTTTTTTTCATCTGCAGGTTAAAAATGAGTGACAGCAGGAAAATGAGCAGAAACACATATGAAATATGCACACTTGCTTATATTTACATTAGTATTTTATTTGAGCAAAGATCATTAAAGAAAGCAGTCAATTAGATACTTTGAGGAAGCATACTAAGGAAGCAGTGTTATACAGCCATCATAGACGGCTGCTTTTCAGAATATCTGAAGGTTTGCCTTGAAACGGTCTAATATGGATTCAGTCCAAGATTCCCAGATTGTGTTTAACGTAGATTCGGATGAAAAGCATTGCTGGTATTTAGGTGTAAGTTAAGCTGTTGTTGGTCTCAGGACACGGTGTTGTGCGTATCCCCCCGTCCATCTGCAGCTGGAGCGATCCATGGCTGGGGTCCTTGTCTGTTTCACCCGGGTTGCACGGAAGGCGAGGATCAGCTGTCTGGACCAGAAACACTTTGCAGGTCACCGGCTCCACCTTCAACTCGCACCAGGCAGGGAAGTCCACTGGTCGATGCACCCTGCGCAGACGAGATATAGTGTTTATCGTACTCACAGAGAACAAAAAAAATTAATTCTTGTGTGTTTGGTGCTATAAAATACTACATTAAATAGATTAGTCAACAAATCCTATGACTGTTGGATGGCTAAAATGCATTTTAATCCGAACATCTAAAGCTGACTGCATTTGAAGTCGCAGTTTTTTTGTGAGAGTTATGGTGCTATGCCCAGGTGATCATTTTGTCAGAGGATGGCAGTATAAACAAAAAAATATATAATTTACCAGACAATTACTCCTTGAATGTCTTCTGCTGTTATTCAGGAGCCCTTATTTATCCATTATTGTTTTCTATCTATATAATGTTTCCATTGCCTATAGCGTTATTGTTTACTTAAGTGGATGCATTTTAGAGGTGATGTAAGGTAGAGTATACATTAATTACACGTTGGGATTTGTAATGTTGTCCAAATTGGTAAAAAAACTAAATTCTGACATGTGAAACCTTAACCCTTTATAGGATACTCACTGAAAATCATCATTTCAAGCCAAGGGTGTTATTGGAGGATAGAATTAAACCCTATTACTTTTGTAAAGTTTAAAAAAATGTCTGATTATTCACAGCAGAAATCAAAGTCAATGTAATATCCAGAAACATTCACTTGCCTTGATATGTAAAAAAAAAATGAAAGTGCTTCTTTGAAAAATTAGGTTAAACACAGAATGAAAGAAACACTTTTTTTGTGTTACAACATAACCTTAGAACATTAATGGTTATACAGGCACTTGCAATGTTTACTTTTTAATTTTTCAACTTTTTCTCTTCAAGTTTTAGCTTTTTACCTTCACTTTTCACCTTTTCAACTTAATTATTATTTTTTAGCTTAGTGGCTACATACTATCCAAGCTCTCATCTAATTGATCAAATGCCAAAATGACTTGTTTTGCTGCATTGCCGTGTCCTTTTTTCTGAATGGCTGGATTTAAATCTTGTGCTTTTCACTGAGGGACCGAGGGGCTCCATTTGTTAAGGGGTGTACAAGTGACCGAAAATGGTAACCTCTCCAATAAAGGGTATGTAGAAATTACTTTTTTATTTACCTTTATTTAGATTACATTTATTTATATAAATTATTTGATCTAATTTTAATTTAAAAAAGTATGCATTTTTAAATAATCAGTGAAATCATACCCTCCTCTGACTGCTTTTAAGGCTCTTTTGAACTTGATACACTCCAAATCTTCAACTTTAAAGGAAAATCTTGCCACCAGCTAAATCCTAATCTTACCTCAGAGATTCTTTATTGGATTCAAGTCATGACCCCCGCTGCTGAAAGGAAAATATTACTTGAAACGTAATCTGCCAGGTGTGTGAAAATTTTTGGCTCAGCTATACAAAAGGTGCCTTCCATGTATGTAAGAGCCGCCACTGTTTGAGACTGTGTGCATCTGGACACCAAATGATTCAGGGTGTTTATGTCACTCACGTCTCACAGCAGCCGACGCCTACAGGATGCAAACAGGTGCACTGCATGCAGGCTTTGTCCACCCAGGTCTCCCCCAAGGCGTACTGCTTCCCCTCGAACTCACAAAGCGCTGAAACAACACATGGAAAAAAAATCATATTTTATATATCTTTGATATATATGTTTTAGTTTATATAAAATATGAATTCCTACCTCTGGAGTTGAAGTGACACTCAAGGGGGGCAGCAGAGCCGCCACTGGCCCAGAACAGCAGAAAGCCTGCTGCTGCGACCACCCAGTTAACCACAGTCAGCTCCATCTTCATCTGGTTGGATCAGCTCCTGATTCCTCTTCTCCTTATGTTCCCCTTACTTATACATCCCGAGGCTTTAAGTCGGTGCCCTGGAGGTGTGGTCACAGCGTGGCCCGTAGCCCTGGCTGTGGAAAGTGGCGCCATCCATCAGGAATGAGGAGGTGCTGTTGTTCAGAGGGGGTTGGATGGAATTGAATGCCGCACATTTTCATGGGTTTGGCACCACAGAGATGCTCTCGCTGTGCTTCAGCAGGCATGAAATTTAGAAAGTGATAGAAAAATTGACACATCCATGTGGTGACTAAGAGATGGAAGGATAGAGGAGAGGTGAGCTGGAGGACAGGGAGAGAGAGAAAGAGGCCCCAGAAGGAGAGGACACAGAAAGATTGCATATATTTACCACCTACTCATTTTTTTTGTTTAATTCTTATCAGATCAAATTAATAGGAGCCATTTTCTACATATTTATCTTAAATAGCCTAGATATTAGGTGTATTGAAGTGTTATGGCGAGGAACACTTTAGTTGAGAGAAAAGAGAAGCTTCAAGAATAATTAACTTTGACATTATGGTTTGTGTTTCAATAGACTCTAAGCCTTTCATACACATCTTCCTATAATAATCTATCAACCATTTAAGTTAATTAAAAATGCTTTATCCTGATGAAAGAGGTTTAAGCACTATTAAAAATTGTTTTAAAAACTCTTCCTCACCCATATATATATCAGTTCCAAGTTTTCTGCTCTAGTCCATCTAGTACACTGCCTGGATTGACTATAAGAAAGCCTTACGACTCAATGCCACATACATGGATACTGGAATGCTTGGAAATGTACAAGATCAACAGGACTCTAATAGCCTTCATCAATAACTCAATGAAGCTGTGGAAAACAAGTCTGGAAGCCAATGCAAAGCCAATTGCACAAGTCACCATCAAGTGAGGCATCTACCAGGGCGATGCACTATCCCCGCTACTGTTCTGCATAGGCCTGAACCCCCTCAGCCAGATCATCACAAAGACTGGCTACGGATACCAATTCCGAAGCAGAACAATCATCAATCACCTCCTCTACATGGATGACATCAAGCTGTATGCCAGGAGTGAAGCGAGACATCGACTCACTGATCCACACTACCAGGATCTACAGCAACGACATTGGGATGTCATTCGGACTGGACAAGTGCGGTCGCATGGTCTCAAAGAGAGGGAGGATGATGATCAGAACCGAGGGGTTGGAACTACCAGAAGGCCACATAACAGATGTTCAGGACAGCTACAAATACCTTGGGGTGCCACAGGCTAATGGAAACCACGAGGAGATGGCAAGAAAGACTGCCACAGCTAAATACCTACAAAGAGTAAGGCAGGTCCTGAAAAGTCAGCTGAATGGGAAAAACAAGATCCAAGCCATCAACACATATGCCCTACCAGTCATCAGATACCCCGCTGGTATAATAAACTGGCCAAAGGAGGAGATAGAGGCTACTGACATCAAGACGCGAAAGCTCCTCACAATGCATGGAGGATTTCACCCCAAAGCCAGCACCCTGAGACTGTACACCAAGCGTAGCGAGGGAGGCCGAGGAGCTAGTGAGTGTCAAGACCACTGTCCAGGATGAAACAACTAAGAGCCAGGAGTACATCAGAAAGATGGCCCCCAAAGACAAATGGCTGGGTGAATACCTCAGGCAGGAGAAAAACCGAAAGTGAGGACTTGAAAGAGGAAGGAGAACCATCATGGAGGGACAAGCGGCTGCTACGACGTATACCACAGACAAATAGAAGAAGTGGCTGATATCAAAAATCCTACCAGTGGCTGGAAAAGGCTGGACTGAAGGACAGCACAGAGGCACTAATCATGGCAGCACACAAGAACAGGCACTCAGTACAAGATCAATAGAGACCAGGGTCTACCACACCAGGCAGGACCCCAGTGCAGACGACTGTGCAAAGATGCTTCTGAAACAATACAGCACATAACAGTGGGGTGTAAAATGCAGGCAGGAAGTGCATACATGGAACGCCACAACCAGGTAGCTAACATAGTGCACAGGAACATCTGCCATGAGTGAGTAGGGCTGGAAGTCCCACATGGTCAAAATGGAAGACACCTCCTAAGGTAGTTGAGAATGACCGAGCTAAGATCCTATGGGACTTTAAGATCCAGACTGACAAACAGGTGATGGCTAACCAACCAGACATCGTGTT